>QVNW01000531.1:0-49456 GCA_014825475.1 Pseudomyrmex flavicornis
CGAATCAAACCATGTGGTTTTAATCGCGATTATGTCATTATTTCAATTTTGTTGTTTAGCATGAAAAACGCATTTAAATGCAAAAATCAATGCCTTCCAGGCCGAATATCAAAATAAAACTATTTGTCGCTCCTAGAGCTCGTCAAGACGCGTCAAACCATGTGGTTTTAATCGCGATTATATCATTATTTCAAATTTGTTGTTTAGCATGAAAAACGCAGGTAAATGCAAAAATCAGTGCCTTTCAGGCCGAATATCAAAATAAAACTATTTGTTACTCCTAGTGCTTGGCTCGTCGCATCAAACCATTTGGTGATAATCGCGATTATGTCATTTTTCACTTTTGCTGTTCTGGGTGAAAAACGCATTTAAACGCGAAAAACGATGATTGTTCTCTGTTGAATAACGTGATGAAAAGTAAGAATCATTGATGTAAAGATTGTAAACATATACTTAATGTTACATATTACTACGACGATGGTGTACACAAATGGATGGGTATTTGTAAAGAGTATGTAGAAGTGTGTATACTATATTTTTCTGTTCCACTTTGCACAGACTGCTGACTGTCATACGTCTTGTTGCCAATGTGCACTCCTCGTGGTCATTGCGCTGACTTGCGGGGCGGCAAAGCGATCGTAAAAACTTTTTGGGCCTGGTCGCTCTTAGGCTTCTCTCTGGTGTACAAGTCTAAATATCGAAAAAGATCGAGGCTCAATCGAATTTCGATTCTCGAAATATCGCGCGCTTCGATACGCAACTACGCGAGCGCGCAGTTGTGGCCAACACACGACGCGGAGAAGAATTTCGTTTGACTCGTTCCTGCATTTTTCGCGATTTTTGTCGTTTCGCGCGCGAATGTGCAAGTCGCACGCGTGTGTCGGGCGCAGCGGTAAGTAATTAGCACGCTCGTGATGATATTAATCGACGCAAATGTATAATCTCTGATTATAAAACGGCTTGAGCACGCTAACTTCGCGCGTAATAGCGCGTCGCGCCATATCGTTATCCGTTTGTACTTGTGAATTAGTAATCTTTTTTAAAACTAACAGTATACGCGATGCTTTTTGTGCTTGGATGCTCTTGTGCTAGTTGCTCTGCTGAATTGTTTATTAAGATTTATTGCATTTATCACGAGAGTGTTGTCACAGGAATTCCGTCAACAGCGTCAACTTCCATTCCGCGTTTGGCGTGTATTTCGGTGAGTATATTTCTTGCAAAAGTTTTATTTATTAAATTCATGCGCTTTAATGTCCATTCGTTTTGCACTATGCGGTTTAAAAACAGTATTTAGAGAGAGGGCACGATAAAATGTCTTTATTTATTTTGCAAACAGACAATTAATATAAACAAAAAGCTAATATCGCGTATATACCACAAGCGGTCATTAGCTCTCATTCCAGTGAATTACATATCTGTTTTTTTTTGTTTTTAGTATATAAATATATCTAAACTTTAAATACGAAAATATTTTTTAAATCTTCAATATTTGTCATCAGATTTTTGATTATATGTATTACATTTAAGCAATAACAAAAACTTAAATTTTTAACTCTTTTTAACTTTTTAATACAGAAATATATGTAAAACAAATATATATAAAAAGATATATTGTTGTGTAGGATATTAATTAACAGATGTGTGCATATAATAATGTGAATGATTAAGAAGCGAGTCGTTTTGATTCAATAAATAATAAATAAGACGTATTTATATTTAACATCGCACATTCAATTTATTAAATAATTAATTTCTTAGAAGAGTAATGCATTCTCAGTCGGCAGGGAAAATACAGTCTATAGTAATTATATATATATATCTTATAGAAGTTTGGCACTCGTATCAGTTCTTTTATAATAAATGTAAAAAATTCTAATATTTTTCATATATTCATGAATCAACAAACAGATCTTTTTTTCTTTCTCTCGTTAAAACATCTCTTTAAATAGGATCTATTAATGCGCATTATGCTATGAATCTGTGGAACGATACTTTCTACATAAAGTTATACACATTATAATGTGTGTGTGTGTGTATACACATACACATGTACTATATCATTACGATCGCTATAATCAATATTTTATTAGACTGCTTTACGCTTTTAAGATTTTGAGGAAATTGTCGTTAATCCGCTTTCGACCAAATAATCTTACAAATTGACGCAATGGTTATATAAAATTCAGAAGAGGGAAGATCCTAGTAATCAGAAATGATGAAATACAGAAAGATGTGAGTTTTTTTCTCAAATATTATCTTTATTAATATCAATATATTTATAAGAATATTTATAAGAAAAATTATGTGAAAATTATATAATTTAAAACCACAATCTTATTAATTTACATAAAAGTATAAGTTTTGTTTAATGCAGTATTATTGTAAATTAAAAATATGTTCGAGATTTGTTGTCGTTATATGGCCGAAAGCGGATATGATAAGATTATTGTGAATTTTCTCGCGCGTAAAAGTAACATAACGTAAAACAAACTTTTTCTTAAGAATCAATGGATTCGTTAATATATCATAACAAATTTCTTTCGGATAATTACTGAAAAATCACACTTTACACATAACCTTTTGTTCATCGTTTAGGAATTACGAACTCACCGCGGGTCAATGATTCGTAGAGAGATAAGAGAGTTTGTATTTTCTGTTGTAAAAAAAAAAAAAAAAAAAAAAAAAATAATTTATCGCATTGATAATCTGGCGTCGTCTGTATGTCAATGTTTGTTCACTATAAAAACAAAACGGATAAAAGGTATGCATTTTCTCTTTAAGCAATTCTATTCAAGATAAAGATAAAAGTTGTGATAAACTTCGCCGTCGATAAACATTTAAAAAGATCACTATCGCAGATACGATGTTATCGATCAATAATTACATGCTGTTCAATCACAACAATAATTAGTTCATGCGATTTCGCTGTTCATTACATGTATAGCGTTTTCAACGAGAAGTATGATTTATCGAGCATATTTCGTCATATAAAGATGAAACGCATAATACCGTCTTACTGCAAAATTTACGTAGTGTAAAATTTTCGTGATTCGATTTTTTTCGCATTTCGTTGAATGTAAGCGTAATTATCAATTTATGTTTATATGCATACCTAATATACGAATATATACAATGGTAGTTAAATAAAATAAAATGAGACGTTCGAATAACTTGACAGTATAAAAAAACGTGTCTAAACTTATAGTTATCAATATAAATGCATTTGTAGAGTAGCAAAAAGCAGGAACATATGAATATTCGAGTATACGTTGTGTACTTGTATTCGATTTTGTTGTATTATACGAAGTTTAAGACAAAGTTTCTTTTTTCTCAACGATTCGATCTTATCTTCGATTTGCGACAGTAGGAATATAGTTGTTATTTTTTTATAAAGATTTCTTATGGTCTTGCGCTTACAAAAAATGTAAAAATGGAAAGAGATGAAGGAACGTAAAACGCGTTATGTGAACCGTTTTTGAAAATTCTGCGCTCTAAAACGAGCCAGTGCGTACCGACGGACTTTTTGTTTAAACTCGAGTTGAAGTGTTTTAAAACTCTTGGTGTATAAATGAATAATCAATCCGTATATATTTAACGATCGAGTTTATTTCGATCTACGGAAGGAGGGAAGGGAGGAAAAAGGGACTTACAGATTTAATATACACGAAAGATCGACGAGTAGTGATCAGTGAAAAAACGTCAGCAGAGTCAGATATCTCTTAGGCACATTGAGCTCGTGATAGCGACGATAATCATAACATTCAAGGAGATCTAGACTTCCTGTTTATATATCGTTTTTAGACTAATAATACACAAGACACAACACTGCGAACTATCTCGCAAGTTATTCTTATTTGTTTTCGGTCCATTATATTTTTTGGTTCAGAAGTTTAATCGTTTCTTTTTCCGATCGCGCAAACGGATATCTGCACCGGTACGTGTCGACAATCACCGACAGAGTTTTCGTCACAATGTTAAAACAGTCGCGTTTCACTGTCGTTATCTAACATCGATTTTACACACGTCCGGTTGGACAATAATTTTAGATTTTGACAAATCTTCGTGTGTGACTCCGTCGCAGATTTCACTCTCTTTAGGCACATCGAGTCCGCGATAGTCCCGACTCTCGTGCGAGATATGCCGGGAAGAAGAACGCTACGGCTGTCTTCGCGCGAGCCGCAGCGTATTACTCTCCTGCTAGACCCAATACTGATCTCTCCTGAGTAAAGGGTTCTTTTTGTTTCTTTGAGTTGTGGCAGATTGGCAGGGCAAATCGGAAGTGTCAAAACTGCTCCACTCGTCGCCGTCCGCAACTCCATAAGGATACCTGGCAGACACATCGACTTCCGAACCAGTGTCTAGAGGACTCAAGGGTATGACTTTACATTGCGGTAACGTCGAAGGTAACACCGGTAGCGGCGTGCTCGCTGTTACGCTGTTGTGATCATTACCGAAAGGTTTCAAGTGCGGAGTTGCTGGCATCAGATGATCAGGCGGTCTGGGAAGTGGCATCACGCCGACTGCGGGCGCGGTTTCCGGTTTCTCTTCTTCGGCGTGCTTGTAACGATTTTGTCGACATCTGATTGTGATGATCACCACTACTCCAAGGAGGAACACGCCGAGTAACATACCGAGAATCAATAGATAATCATTGCTCATGTTAGGAGCGATCGCCATTTCGCCCTCGTGACCGACCGGATCCATAGGACCGCCCAAGGTAATGTTATCGTCATCTATGTCAAGTTTGATACGGAACTCGAAGTCATCCACGGCCGGCTGGAAGATAGACGCCGCTAGAACGAAGCTGAAGCTGTCTGTGACACCTTCTATCGAAGGTATTTTCCTGCATACGAGGTATATCACGCCAGAGATGATTTCTTGGTGAGAAAACCGCGCTACCTCTCGCTCGCGCGTGCCCCTTTTTTCTCCGGACGATGAAGAGCTTCTGATGATTCTCTTTATTCTTGCGTATTTCGGTTTCCTCACGATAGTGTACAGGGGGTTGCTGGTCGTCAATTTTGCCAAGGGAGTTGCGTCCAAATACTGCAAAGTTATCTGATTCTTCTCGCTCGCTATCGCTGTCATTGGATTCATAATCATGAGCGGCGTAACTCTGATATCGATGCGTATGCGCTCCTGCTCGAAACCGCTGAGTCGCGCCGACAGTTCCAGACTGTCGTTCGACACCGTCATATCCGTCTGCATAAACATCACACTCTTCGACAGCAGATCGGTCTGTTTGAACGTTGCCGCGGCGCCGTCTCGCACGTACAACACTCCGTGTTTTGGACGCGTAGTGATCTCGTAGATCACTAAATCCTGACGCGCATTCGTGTCGAGTTTAACGTTGCTCTCGGTAATGAGCGCGACGTTCGAGCCTTGCTGCAAGTTCACTGAATTCGGTACCGTGACGTTTAATCGGATAGGCAAAACGTGGACGTTAAAGACAGTGTAAGTCGGATTGAATCGACCGTCCCACACCCTGAAGTAGAACGAGGCCGCTTGCAGCGGCCCGTTGTGCTCGTACACCACTCGATTAGAATCTACGTCATATTGGGTGAACTTGTTTACTTGACGCACGTCCGACGTGTTCTGATCGAACGGCAGGAGCAACAGTCTTCCGTATGTCGGTCCTGAAATCACATCGTACGTGATCTCTTCCGGTGGAGAGTCGGGATCGGTAGTCAGTAGGTTGTCGCGAGATATGGTTTGATTTTGATTTTGCACAACAGTGATGTACGGGGCGTTTGTGACGAGTTTGAATGGTTCGTCGTTGATCGGTTCGATGACGACGGGAATACTGATGTTGCACAGCAATACAAGACCAGGCGTCAAGTAAAGAGAAAACTGAATACGATCCTCCAATGTGTCCGAATGATCGTGATAATAAGCGATTTTTCCGCCTTCGATCTGCAGCTGCGTGAATGTAGTCACGTTTAAGTCCGGGAGTAGCATGACGTGTCCGTGATCAGGCTGGTAAATTAATCGCGACAGCACTGCCGGATTTTCAATTCCGGCGTTAATTTGCAGAAAGGAAATGATACCACTGATGTTCATAACGACCTGCGCGGAGCTACCCTCGACGACTCTAACGCTTTTTGCGGAGATGTATCGATCTAAGCCGCCGCTCGATACGGATATATCTATTTGGAAAATCTGCGGAATAAAGTAGATTTTTCAATTTGTTAGAAAATATCTCTTTTGTAAGTTACAAGATTATATAAATGTAATAAGAAGATAACGTGCTCCTTTAGATAATAAAAAGTAAGTTGTCTATTGGTTGTGCATTTTATGTACCTGATTCGTTAAAGTTCCAGAGAAGTGTGTCTCAACATCAAACATGAAAGAATCGTTGGCCATCAGGTCCATGAACTGCTTGGTATGCTCATAAATCACTTTGCTATTGTTGATATCTCTCTGAGTAAATCGCTCGACCTCGAGCCATACTCCCTCGCTTGTCTCCATTATAACTTTGCCTAAATGGGGCCCATTTCGCACAGTGTATCTAATCTCCCTCGCTTCGTCCGAACACATCGTTAATAAGAGCTTGTCTGATATTAATTTCCTAGTAAGAGGAAAGACATTAAGGGGCATATTGTGCACGATATTCAAGTGAACTTGTTCCGTGGTGACCAAGATTGTATAAGACTCCGTCGTATGTGCGCCGTCGCTTAATACGAAGTTAAACTCGCCGTCAGACCCGTCTGAAAAAATTTACAGTTTTATTATAATAATTAAAAAAATTTATTATAATTTAAAAAACACGACAGTATTCATTTAAAATTTTAAAATCTTTATATATACATATGTATATATAAATATATATATATATATATATATATATATAACGTATATATATAACGTAATTAAAATTATGAAACATTATTATCTTATACATATATATATATATATATATGTATATATATAATTATATCATAAATTAAACATATTCATCAATCAGAATTATTTTATTAGTGATGTCATATTTTTATATGTCCTGAGTAGAAATGGTCTTCCTGCGTATATTCAACCAAATGTCTATGAATATCAAGAATGTACTTACTCGTGTGCGTGAAGATCACTTGTGATTCATTGATTTGACTTTGTGTAAAATTGTAAATGTCCATCTCGGGCGAAGTGACTAACGAAATGTATCCGTTTCTCACTCCGGTAACGTTAAACGTTATATCAGATGGAGCGGTGTCGTTGTCCATGGCCGCCAAATTTGCCGGTGTCAAAACGACCGAGCCACCTTGCCAAACGTTGAGCTTGGTTCTATTCACCAACATGGGAACTTCGTCGTTAACGGGTTGAATGATAATCGGCACGCTGAAAGGTTCACTGATTTTATCGCCAGCGGTGACCACCATTTTGAAGGAATCTCTCGGAAATTCGTCTCCGTTGTGCTTGTACAATATAACTCCGGCGTTCAGATGCTTCTGCGAGAACTTCTTTACTTGAGTATTCTTCGTGAAATCGAGAATCGTACCGTGTCTCGGTTTTTCCGTTATTCTGTAATCTGTTGCTTTACCGGCATAATACGGAGTTACGACTAGGAAATTCGATTCGCTCAGTGTCGCGTTCTTTCCCTCCACCACAGTGAGATTCTTCGCCGCGATGTAGAGCTTCTCCGGCAGTATCACGAAGTTCACGCTGAGCCCGCGCAACCATGTGATACCATTAGTTACGTCGACGATGAATCGATCGTTCGTCTGATTTATTACCGATTGAACGTAGAAGACACGGCCGTCGTTTATCAGACTCTGCTCGAAATGTTTTACCGCGTTGCCGCTGTATTCCTCCCTCGTTTCTTCGCTGTGCTCATCTTGAAGCTGCAGATCCAGATAGCCGTTCTGCGGCCACTCTTGCACGTGGTAAATGATCTCGGACGGCGATATCTTCGGGTGCATTATCTCGAGGCTCTTTCGACTCAGCAGAACGCTGGTCGCTTCCTCGACAAATATTATCTTGTTGTTTTGCACGATCAACGGCTCCCAGTAGCTTTCCGGATAGACTTTGATCGCAAACACACCCTCGGTCTCGGCGCCCTTAACAAACACTTTGAATTTAAATGCGTCTCTCGTTGAAGACCCACCTAGATGTTTATATGACACGCTACCGTGCTTAAGATCATCCTCCGTGAAACTGTTCGATTCCCGACCGTGTTTCAGTAATACACCGTATTTTGGCTTTTCCCACACCGTGTATTTGATGTCTTTCTCCGTGGTGTACACGTTCGTATCTGTTTCTAGTTCTTTTGGTTGCAGCACCACGGACTTGTTAAATTGAACCACCGAGCCGTTGCTCTCGCGCAACCTGATATAGGGCGGACTGGCTTGGATTTCAAGAGCGCCGGTTTTATAAAAATGACCGTCAGTGATACCAAATTCGATTTTTTCATGTTCGTCTCCCTGATGCCGAAAGAGTATGAAGCCGTCGTCGATGTCCTGTTGCGAGAACTCGCGTATTTGTATCGACGGATTAGTCACTCTGTATATTCCGCTTTTTCGGGCGTCTTTTCTCGTGTAGATGAGCTCGCTCGGTTTAGTGCCGACGTCCTTGTCCTTGTACGCGAGATCCTTGCTCGTTATAAGTTTTTCGCCTCTCGACACGACATGAAATATCTTATCGATTATTCTCTCCGGCGGATTATCATTTTTCATCGTGACGTCGATTCGAAATTTTCCAATGTACATAAAGTCGACGGAATCTAAAGATACCGCTACGTACTCGAAAGAATCCTCTTTTGTCTCGGAATCGTCATGCACGTAATAGACCGTTTGCATCAACAGATCCTCGTACGTAAAAGACGTGACGTTCTTTTGTCCATGCGATCTCGTGCCGTTTGCAATAGAAAGCCAGCCATGACTCGGTTTTATTGTAAGATTGTATATCAGAGAAGATACGCCGTACTCCTTTGGATTTACATGCGTGATCCTGAGGAGTACATTCGAGCCCTCATCAACTTTTATGTTCTCCGTGTCCTCGAGCAATTTGCCATTTTTGCCGAGGTAATATCGGAACTTTAAGTTTGCGTGTATCTCGATGCACTGAGGCGCATTAACTTTAAACGTTATTTCGTCGAGGATATTGGAGTAAGCTCGCCTGAATAGACGGTAGACGAGGCGGCCGGCTTCGATGTCTTCCTGCGTGAACATATCGGCCGTTGTTAGTTTACGTTCGGACAGAAATAAATTGCCGTACCGTGGTCCCGTTGTGAGAGCAAAGACGATCTTGCTCGGCGATGTGACTAGTGGATTTGTCTGATACCTCAAATGATCGCTCGTGATAGTTACGTTCGACGTGCCGGCAGTGAGATCAATAGGCATTCTTTTGCTTTCCTTCAGCTCGAGATCGATAAAGGTGATGCGGAAGTCGTACGTCTGCTGCGTTTTTACCTCGCGCACGCTCGCTTGAAATTTAAAATCGTCCTGATTAGGACTACCGACGTTGTGGAAATAACGTACGGCGTTCGACTCGATGTCTCGGTTGGTGAAGTGATCGACATTCACCCAGCTGCCAGAGACGTCTCTCAGTTTCTGCAGCACGCCATAATGCGGCAGCGAGACGATATCGTAACGAATCTCGATGGTGTTGTCGTCGGAATTGGTTGCGAACGAAAGATTTGCGGGTGTCAAGTAGGAGAACGAACGATGTACAACGACGAGGCCGGTGTTATGCGTCAGTTTGATCTGTAACGGGTAAGCCGACACGCGGAGATACGCGGGCTGACTGCTCTCGATGCCGTCACTCACTTTCAAGCCCAACATCGCATTTGGTTTCGCTGAAACATTTAACACATTTGGCGCTTACATAAAAGTTTTCAATAAAAATATAACATTTGCATGCATTTTTCATCGTCGGTGCGTTTGCATATACAATTCGAAAGAAACAAATTATTCACATAAAACAAAACAAAAACCGAAAACACAAACTAAACAGATAGACGAGTGTGCAAGATGATTAAAAATATATAGCATTTTTTGTGCGCGTAATCATAATTCAATAACAATCGGAGTCATACCGTTTCCACGATGCACGTACGCGATGAGACCTTGCATTAATTCGGCCTGCGTGAACGTGTCGATAGATCGAGACGAATAAGTAACTCTCTCGATGTGGCCAGCGTCGGTATCCGCTCGTAAAACTGTGTAAATCAGCATTTCCGAAGGGGTGTCGGCGTCTATGGCCCATATTAACTCCTTGGTCAGTATTTTTCTTGTGCCCTGCGAACGTTAGCGTGTTTTTCTTCGCACACTTTTATTTGTTCAAAATCATTCAACGAGTGTTACGCAGGCATATTGGATAAAAGAATGAAACAATGGTGAAAAATTGACGTTATTTTTATACTGACGTAAAAAACGCATCACATGAGAGACGGGTATATAACTCATTTTTGTAACTAGTTTTTAGCGTTGAAAAGTGATTGAAAACAAAATGAGTTATATATATTTTGTAGAGATTTTGCTTTTCTCTTTATTTTCGCCAATATTAGTACCATACTTAACATATCGAAATTATCTACATGTTTTGTAAGAAAATTTAAACACAATATCGCTATATATAACGGATAAATGATAAATATATATAATTATTTATCCTACTATTATTATATATACTGTGTTTATATTATTTATTTATATTATTTATATATACTGTGTTTATATACATATTTATGTATAATCTGTTGCATGTATAAGGTACAAGCTATGTAACATGTTAGCTTGTTAAGATCGCATCTCGACGCGCATGAGATTAATTTACTGCGAATATTACGGTGTTACAATTTTAGTCTTGATATTACAATTATTACTGTTCCGAGAATTCGGATCAGTTCGTGAAAAAAAAGATACGATTTATATGCGTACCACCGCGTGTGTGTACGCACGTATTCTCGCACGAGTTTACGCGCGGTTAATTAAGAGCGATGACCGATGCGCGAGCGAGTTAAATCGATTTCGCCGCGGCTAAATTGCCACGTTCTCCGAAGATGCACGAGCCACAAATAAGCTACTATTTCATTTGGTCTCTATTAATTGATTTAGTTGAGTGGCGTGAACTGGCGCGGTTGTTCCGCCAGACGTAACATGGTCCGAATTATCGCATTGTCGCCGGCGACTCGAGGAAAAATGTGTCGTAATAAGCGCTCGGACGAGAGGAAAAGAGGAAAAACTCACAAGAAAGAAAGAGGAAGTTAAAGATTATTTTCGTGCCTTACTTGAGCCAGACGCAGCACTTTTGCAGTCGGTATCTCGAGCAACGGTGGGTCATTGACAGGAGTGACGTTAACGTGCAGAGGAAACCTGAGACGTCCTTGGAGGTATCCTGGGAGCGTATAGCCTGTCCCGGCTACCAATGTCAATTCCAGAATCATGCTGTCTTCTGTGGTTTCGCTACCGTCATGCATATACTGTATCTGTCAGGGAAGTCAATTATCATAAGAACATCTAATACTATATATTACGTTTAACATAATGCGGGATTCGTGTATAATAACGTGTACAGAAATTATAAATATAGATATTTCTGAATCTTCTATAAATTTAAGGACAAAGCAATTGTATAATTAAACATTTTCTATATATTCGCGTAATTAAAACAAAGCGCGCGTTTTGCGTACAAAAAAATGGTGTAAATGCTATTAATCTCCCACATGTCGGTTAGAAACTTTATATACACACAATAATAAGAAGTAGACTTTGACTTGTCGCTTTGAGCTTGTTCCCATCTTACGACAACACGTTATATTGTACAAAATCAAAATTAATTAATCACGGACGACTATATACGTTAGAGCATTGTTTTAATCCTTCCGACATTTGATCTAAGCACTCGAACAACGATTGAAATTAATGAGAGCGACGGAGATTAAATCGGGAGTTGTTGATTAGCATATCGAGTGGGCGTTGTCCTCGGCCGACTCAAGTCCGAAAGACATGGAAAAGAACGCGAGTGTTTTTCTTCCTTGTCTTTTTCTACGATTAGAAAATAATTAGTGGTAACAAGAGACGAAGGCACGGCGTATACATAAAAAGAAAAAAGATCATCCGATAATATATAACGCGATCTTCAACAAAAAACTATTAATGAGCGGGTTTATAAATAGAGCACTGTGTATCGCTAGATAAATTGAGTGCGAGAAGCAAAGAGGAAAGAGAGAGAGAGAAAGAGTAGGCAAGCGAGAGCAAGACAAGTCGGCCAACCCTCCATGTTCTCACAACCGGCGGGTTCTAAAGTTAGTCCTTACAGCGACGTACTATGTATAGCAGCGCGTGGTCCTATGACGAACTGGAAGAACACATGACTTTCTATATTTCTCTCTCCGCGCCTTCTACGGTCTACTGGCCGAGCGCGCACGACTGCGGCTTGTTTAGTCACCTGATATTAATTAACGTCAGGTGCACGCCGATCAAATTTCATCTCTTACACGTGTTTTCCGCAAACCTCTCGACGATTACGAGTTAGCAGCTCTATCATCACACGTGTAACCGACAGGTAAACGCTAATACGTCACGCGATCGTCGTCGCGTAAGACCGCCAGATTTATATGAACGAGTTTGAAATAAGAATTTAATATTAAGTGCAAGATACGAGATCAGAATTTTGATTATAGTTACCTTATCCTGATTGATATCTTGAAGCGTAAAGGAGTTATCGCTTTGAGATGTCAGAGGATCCAACACTAACGTCCCGTAAGTTGGTGGTGTCACTAGAGTAAATACGACACCGATCTCTTCCACACCGTATTTAGCAATGTCCAGCACCATCGCGATGTTGTCGCCCGTTACCGGCACTTGCTCTCCTTCGGAAACTAATAAAGAGCTCAACGAGAGAATTTCCAAGTTTACAGGCAAAGTAGAGTTTGAATAGATCTGTAAAAATACAAGCCACTTCTTATTTTATAGATGTCGGCTTTGTTTAAATATCAGCAATGTTTGTACAATCAACTTTTTTTCGTTTGTATCAGAAATGTCTGTATCAAAAACCAAAAAAAAAACAACTTTATAATGTCAACTTTATATATTATTACTTTTCGTGAGTTGTGCATCGATTGAATATAAGAATAATCTACGTGCGTACAATATAGTATCTTGACTTAGTCATCGTGTTATTTCAAGTTCTCATAAATCCATACGCTAGTTACCGATGACATAATTAGCTCGTAACCGCATCGTAACCTTGTGCTAAGTAAGCGGAGAGCTTTATCGAAACTCAATTAAAATTGATCTACCTTGTAGTCCTCGGCGTAATTCGGTTTGATGCATAGCGACTGATCGCAATTGCACCGGAATGAGTTGACGCCCAGCTGCGTGCACGACGCTCCCGATACGCAGGGATCGACTTCGGCGCACGGATATCCCCAAACGCAGCCGACGACGATTCCCTGGCTGACCTTGACATCCGGTAATCCGAGATCCTTTCTGTCGAGAACCATGTTACGTATACAACCCTTGTAACTCACGTCGCCGGACTTGAGACCCTTGCTGAATGCCCGAGCGCGTTTGTTCAATTCCGTGCCGCCGATGTATAGCGTGTCAGCTAGGTCGAGGAAGTGATTGCCGCCGGACGGCAGTGCCATCGTCTTTTCGTGACGGTCGACAGTAATGCCGAGACCGCTCGGATTGAAGACCACGATCACGCTATGCCACTTGCCATCAGCTATCACGGTGCTGTGTATCAGCTCGGTCGGGCCGTTTCCTTTGTTCATCAACAGTCGAATTTTACCCTCAAACAACTCGATGCCGAGGAAATCCGCGCGGGACGATTGACCGGGATTGTAGAGCAGCATACCACTATCGGCCCCGGTCTTCAGCTCAAATTCCCAGCTGCAAAACGGAATTGACAAGAAAATCTTGATTATCTTTACCCTTTTCCTGTAAAGAGAACATTGCACAGCCACATCATTGACTTTATAATGTTCCGGAGAATGTCTGTCCGTTGATACTCTCTACCATATGCGCCAATCATCAGATTTTTACAATTTCGCGGTTGATTTCTTCGATTCGCAAATACTGCAATTGTGCAAAGAAGACAGCAGTTCGAAAACAAATGATAATAACTGAGCTTTTGCACTCGAATTTTGATTAGATATACAAATTTATTATTACATGCGTACAAATCTACGAATCGTTGATACAGAATGGAGACAAAATAGTAGTCGAAATTTCGCGAAAGTTGGTTTGGAAATTTAATAATTTAGATTTTCGAGAATATTATTTTCTCAGAATTGTCTGCTTTCCTTGTGTTTAACCGTCGCTTTTCAGATACTGTGGCATTCAGATCTTACTATACGGTGCGCGATTAAGTAGGCAAAATGTTATTCCCGCTACACATAGAGTTAAACGAGCGAATGATTGCAAAGGAAAAAAAAGAAGATTGTTTGCTGTGAATTTATAATTGTAATTAAATCAAATTTCGCTCGGTCGACTTCTACTCGGAAGAAACTTTGGGACGAGTGATTTTCGCATCTTGTGCACGAAGACGTTGCCGCCGACTGCTTACGCGAACGGCAAAAGCCGATTATTTACTTCAACGGGTGGATTCATTACTTCGCTTCTGAAGTAACTGCACAGCAAAGTACTACAATGGTGGTTACAAATGCGACGAGAGTAGACTTTCATTGTAATAATATGCGGATGTAATAATAATGTGATGGAATGATAGCACTACTGCTACTAAAATTATTATCGCATATGATATATATATAATGCAAATATGAATATTATACAACACATCATTTCCACAGTGTGTATCCCTTTATCATGTTTATGACTTGCACTTTATGCTTTGTTGTATTCTTTGTTTTCATTAATTTTTAAGGGTATTTTTAAGAGAAACTTAAACGAGCGATGTTGGAACGCGCACGTCACAATCAAGCTTTGCAGCTTAAGTTTAATTACGCGAATCAAAACAATCTTATCGAGCGTTATCTTGCCGTTTAACGTGAACGGAATTAGTGAAAATGCTCGATATGTCGGTCCGCGTATGTCTTACCGCACAATACAACTTGCGCAGCGCTTGCATGCAAACATATACCGGCGCGAATTGTAAACGCAATTAGTTGTTTACCGTGTCGGAGGGTGCATTAAGGACGTTCTAATACGGTCTGTTTGTCTTCCACGTTTCTCATCAGTCGATGCTTCCGCTTTCGAAAACACGGTGATAACACAGGTTTCCTAGCGAGCAATTTTCATAGAGATTAAACTCACTCGAAAAGTGACTGTGTCGGAAAAGTGCCAAAAAATAAAAGAAAAACTATTTTTTATCTCTGTTTAATTTCTACTCGTAAATTGAATAAAAAGGCGCGAGAAGTAAGAATTTTATATATATAACGTATATATTTTATAACTCAATCTGTGATGATAATTTTGTATATGTGACAGAGAGAAAATCAATGAATTAGAGGGTAGCGGTTAACGGCAAGCGGAAATTGCATTCGGTTAAAGTGGAGATAGCTCGAGAGCGTCCGTATCGGTCGCGCATACATGTAACACTTGAATCTTCCAGATCAATTGAACTCGCTCAGAGAGCGCACGTCGAAATCTTCACGGTTCATCGACTTCACGTAGAACGTCGCGGAAGGAAGACAGTTACGACTGTCCAGTCATCTACTCGATTCCGCCTGACTATCCAACTTATCCGTTTATCGACGGGACAAGGTTTTAGAGTGTGATACTTGCGGGTCGATGCGAAAGAAGAGAAAAAGACGGTCGGTTTCCCTCAAATATTTATGCGAGAAAAAAACCGACATGCACCAGAGTGTGCCCTTCTGTTTCGGCGTTTTAATGGCATAAAACGCAACAGGTTCCAACATTTATTTTTTAAAGTTTAAGTGTTGAATTAAGATATTATTCGGAACTAGTGTGCTTTTAATTCAGAGCAAACAAAAGAGCTACGGAGCATCTACGGAACCGCGGAAGCTTTTGCCGCGCGATCCCAACAAGACACGAGGAAACCAAGAGACTTAATCGTTCGCATGTGGATACCGGTATTAACCGCGCTTACATCTTTTCTCTTTACTCGCGTATATTACATTTGTGTGAAAATGAAGCGTTTTTCCACTTCTTCTAGCACGTTTCCGAATAATTTTCTCCGCGATGGTGTACAGCGAGAAAGCACAGCTGTACCATTCAGCTCGATCGAGGTTTTAGTTCTACGTGCTTAGTATTTTCGTACTGCAGAGAGCAGTTTGAGAGAAAGAGAATGGTTTCTCATGGAAAACTAATATCCGAAAAAACAGGACGGTACAATATCGGATCGCGCATATAGACGAAACATTCTATTCTGTAACAGTGATATCAAAAAATCTGTATCTCACGATTTTTTGACGTAAACATTCATACTTTTAATTTATAATGCGGTCTACTTTTAATTTATAGAAACAAAGATTTTTACGAGAGAGAGAGAGAGAGAGAGAGAGAGAGAGAGAGAGAGCTCTCGTGGTTCTGTTCACAAGAATACATTTGTGATATGCATTGGGGACCCACGGAAACCGCATTGCACACAATCTGTCCGTAGAAGACTTGCAATATGCACGTTTGCACATAGTTATTTCGTGTAGGTAAAAACCATGCGCGCTCTCTCCTCTTTTGCGGCTGAGAGAAAAACCCCTCTAATTCATTTAAAAACATTTCGTAGATATATTTTCAGCTAAATTTTGTGAGCCGGCTTCTAGTTTGCCAACAAATAAAAAATATTTTTCTGCGCTTTTTTTAAATATATTACAGAACTTTATACATATAATTACACGTATAATTTAATAAAATTAGCATATACACGTGTAAGATTATATTTTAAAAGTTTTATGTGATCTGATTTATCAATGTCATTAGCGTTTTGCGAAAAGCGCTTATGTTAAAGCACTTGTTCTGTTTAGGTCTCATGAATTTATTATACAGCAAAATTGTTCTCTCTGACTGATATTTGTTGATTAATGTAAATGATAGTTCTTTCCTTTTCTCTCCTCTCCTGTAAATTCTGTATTGTGAATGATACTAACTCTATTAACTGTCAGTGCGTTCTTTAAGTAGATTTATCTTTATGAGCTTTCCAGTCAATCAACCGTTTCGTTCGAAAAGTTCCTATGTCGGTTCTGGAAACCAGGATCAAAGTGTCTTTCAGTGACGAAGCGCAGCGTCGTTGCTTTTGCCTCGTTGGCAAGAGTTAACAGCGGCATAACACGATTGAAACAGTTGTTTCCTTCCCGCGTGCTTTTCGAGATGGTTTAACAACGTTTCTCACGGGTTTAGTCGTTAAAAGCTGCACCGAGATGAAAGTGGTAGTAGAAAAGTCGCGTAACATGAAAGGCCTTTCCTGACCGATGGCTTGAATGCGGTGTGCAATGTAGATATATAGCCACGTGCAGGAGTATGCGACCCCGACCTCAGTAAAACGGGATTTCTCGTGGCATTATCATAAGATATTGAATTTGCGAACGCCGACGTATTTATGTTGTTTTCACGATGATGCGAATTACTCCGTTAAAAACTAAAACGTTGCCCCACTTTACGTGAACATTGCTTGCAAAAAAGTAGCATCGAGCAAATGTTTGGTTTTTGTGATATTCCTAATATCATTTCCTAATATCATTTTTCTTCGAGCTGCGTATCGTCCTTCTGAACACGTTCAAAATTAATTAATAAAACCTATACTAAAAATAAGCAAATATTGAATACGATAATAATTATATACGATATAATGATAACGAACAAACGAACTCGCACATTTTTTCCTGCATAGATGTAACGTTATCGATGATGCAGATGACACGGCTGCGTCGAGATAAGTTAATTACGTTTTCCATGGTGAGTGCGACGACGGTATAAATGGGAAGTGTATACATTATAGCGGAAAGCGGCACTTTTGGTGCTGCATACACACACACACACACACACACACCAACGAAGGCGCCGTCCTCGACAAAGCTCACTTCCGTGCTCCTCGTGGCGTCGAATTCCGGCGAACAGCCCCACGTCACGGCTGTTGCCTCTGACTGGCCCTTCCTCGACCTGGCGTGCTCTATAACTTTGGCGCCGTTGTATATTATGTCAGCCATGCATCCTCTCAGATAATCCGTGTGACCTGTGCAAATCGGATAGGCCGAGAAAGATATCGCAAATTAGTCTTCACATCTCGTGCAGTATCGATATTGTAGACAATTCCGCGAGAAAGTGAATTGTGTCATTCTCTTATGCAAACTTCGGGGTGAGAGAGAGAGAGAGAGAGAGAAGCACGCTTGCATACAAACAAACAAAATCTATAAGTACGTTTGCGTTTTATAAATGTACTTCGCAGATGGTGTTCATTAAATGTTACGTTAATGAGGTCGTTATTGATTTGTGCCGTTATCGAAACGCTACGTAGAAATATAATCGGAAACGATTGCTATTCCAGACGGGTTTTTACGGTGCGCCGGGAATCGTTGTTTTTTTTTATTGTTTTTTATTGTTGTTTTCTTTTTTTTTCTCTCTTTGGCTTTGTTAATCATTAACGAAACAAAGAAAAACTAATTATTGGAAGTGATCGATTAAGATATAGTAATCGCATTATTAGATATAATTAATCTGTAAGCAAATGGATTTTTTAATTCTTCTATTTAAGTTTGTGACAATAAGTTTCTGACAATAAGTTTGTTTTCACTTCAGTCGACATTTAACTTGAAAAAATAGAATCGACAGTGGCACACAACGTATTTACTTAGCTTACTTGCTTGATATTGATTAATCCGCAACAGTCAAAGCGCGCGCGCGTTTTAAGGTGCAATTTCGCTGAAAATTTGAAATTTCCCATGGCGTGACCTCGTCATGCGGGATAGCGAATAATATATATAATAATTTGCATAAAAAGCGGATTTACACACAAAACACATTTGATATTTGCAACAGAAGCGATAGATTCGATGAAACCAACAGTTTCGGGTGCCGCAGGGAAACTCGTTGCGAGGCGAAGTTAATTGTCTTCGCGTGTGTGACAAGTGCATCTGTCGGGAATAGACGGGATTACCCTCAAGCTGCTGCGTGTCGATGGATGCTGCTGAGACCAATGTCTGCCGCGCGCGCCATGGAAGTCGACAGAGAGATACATATATATAGAGAGAGAGAGAGAGTACACACATACACGTATAATACTATATACGTATGTAGTATTATACATGACAGAGATAGGCGTTTATCGGTGCGCTATGCGGAGACACTTTGGCGATAGGAAGTACCAAGACGCACGCACTAAACCAGCTTTAGTCTGTTTGCAGTGTCATTGCGGTGTACCGAACGGGTAAACTTCTCAGCTATTCGTCTTTGGGATTTTTACATAATGAAAAGTTTTATTGATTACGAGACGTTTTTGGCGCGCGACCAATCGCACCGCAGAACAGAGGCTATACACACCAGTTTACGCGTCTCTAAACATACAAGCGGATTTGTCTCATCGTATAGATACTGCCGTCGTACACATCGGGAAATAACGATTTTTAGAAGATAAATTTGCAACGGGCAATGATATTTTAGCGGTCTTATGAATTCACCGCATTGGTTTTGGCGAGCGTTTCGATTTTATCAGAATTGTCGCCGTGCGAGATATTATATATGTATATATACAGAGATTTCAGAGAATTTTCAGGATTTTTCTCAGGTTCTTTTTTTTATCTTTTTTTTTTCACGCGTTTAGTTTGATATCGAATTTGTAGTTCGATGAAAACTGGAATTAATGAAATGCAGACGAATAATAACAATCTCTCTTACTAACTGTCAACATGATTCTGAGTTAGTTAACATTTTAGGAGTACGTGCAATAAAATACTGTTATAGATCGTTACTTATGTAAAACGGATAAAACAATGGATGAAAAAATTTCTTTGATATTATATTATATATATATATATATATATAATAAAACATGCAATGATATATAAAATCAAAATATCGCGCAAAGAGACGACTGCTACGAAAGAAATGACGATAAAAAAATAATTCACGTCATCACATCGCGACATGAGGAATTTTTATTTATATTTATGTAATAACAAAATCGAGGAAACTTTTCGAATAGATGGTAGGATCCGATATTGCAACGTCGGAATCTATATATTTTTATTGATTTCTTCGCAGCTATCAAATATACGTCGCGTGCGGCGAGAATATTCCCTATATTTCTACGAAGCCGAGGAAATGGCAACCGATAAGCGGAACTCACGCCGGGAATCTTGCAATCGGCTGTATAAGTGTACGTCGACATTGTATGATTTCTCATGTGTGTACGTGCACCTACAAATATATCTTGTATATCACACACGTATACATATAGGTGTATCTAAATGTATAATGTGCACATGGTGTTTCAGAATGTGTTTTAGAAGCAACATTTATTTTGCAATATGAATTACTTTGAAAGTTAAAGATATATAAATTAAACTTCTAAGTTACAATTAAGAAATTAAAAGTATTATCTCTCTCTTAGCAGAGTATGACTTTTAGTTTTATTATCGACATATTTAAACTAAATAATATTTTAAAACTAAAATTGTTATAGTTCAAGAGCGAATAGTTGAAAAATCTCATCCTTGCAGAGAAATTAATTGCAACTTTTTCTCTAAAGATATCGTATTTCTGCAACTACTTAACGCTATTTTCAGAGCGCCTCGTACAACCGTATGTGATTTCCTAATGAGAATGAGTTTGCACCTTTTTCGAATGCTAAGGCAGTTGAGTTCTTCTTTGTTCCTCGATCTCGAGATTTAGCGAGACCCATGCCGAGGAATTAATAGGACTTTTTCCAAGAGGTCACACCGTATCATGGAGTACAAATGAATTGTCATGAATATGTAAATTGAATTCTGAGTTGGTTACCGCCGAGTATTATGCGTGACGGTCGACGAGGCGACAATACGTCCAGAAAGAGAAAGATAAAAAAGACAAAAGAAAAGAGAAAACAAATATTGTTTGTGCTGTTTGTATTCAATTTCGTCCGCGTCAATAGAAACGGCCTAGTAAAATTTTTTGTTTTCTTGCGGAGAAACGATTACCGATCGTTGATGACTGATGTGTCAGGTCTGTATTAAAAAAAGCCCGATCGTTATTAAACTCATGCTTGTGGCACATATAGAGCGCGAAGAACATATAAGAACCAAATTATACTCAAGCTATTACAAAAAGAAATTACAGTTGCGTATCACAAGTGCATTTAATATTTTTGAGTCGGTAGAATTTCAATGCTTCGCGTTTATTCCTGAATTTTTTGAAAAACAGTTTTTTTAAATTGTATTGTTAAATTATTCCACTATTCATAGTGTCCAATTCTAATATATCTTCTAAATATAATATTAGCTGTGTATATTTCTCACTCTCAGAAATACTTTGGAGTAATAATAATGCGGTTTTTTCCGTTATAAAATTTTTTGCGCGATTTTCTCTTTTTTGATATGAGTTGAGAATAGAAAGATATCCTTCCCTGCCTTTTCTTGGTCGTCGAACTCGCAGTATTCCATGACCAGTATAGTAGCAAAGTGTACTGTGAAGCAGAAGAACATATAATCCGGAATTTCACCGCGCAAAGGCGTAATATAACCGAACGTTGTAGCCGCGAGAGGTGGAAGAATTTTTCAATCGTCGTTTCTCACGAGAGACATATCGCGACTTTCAATTTATTCTCGCGTAGCAAATAGAATCCGCGTACGGTAGATAGGTAATGAAATTAGAATCGACAACAAGATTATAAATGTGATTGACTTGATTGACTCCCGTCTAATTGTAAAATGTACATGAATATATATCTTATACACTTACGTTGACATTGATAAAGCAATGATGGAACGGTATATCGAACAGTAATTACGTCTGTTATTGATGCGCAAGACAAGTTACACGTAGCGGCCGAACACAACGAAAACAAAGGCAGGCAAATGTTTGAATTACATCCCCTGGTTCGTACGATTTTGCGCAGCGCGCTCATCCGGTGTTCCATTATTCAAAGCATTTTGTGCCACCGCGGAAACATGAGACAGCGCGTATGTCATACTTTCGATATAATAATATCGGTCACTGTGCCGTTTGTAATCACTTGTTTTCACTCGTCGTTATGACTCGGCGCAATTGCAATCAATTGATTCTGTCATAGACATATTATCATCCGGTACAAACAGAGAATATGTACGTATTTTTGATGTCTCATTTATAAACTAGCACCAATCCGTTTTTATCTTTTCAATTAAGGAAAAGTATAATTAAAGTTATAAAGATATAAGTTTTAGCTTTGATTAAATTATATATATATATAACTGATTTTTTGTAATAATTCAAGTTTATTTGTCAATTTTTTAATATATGTGTTTTTATATGCGATAGTGTTCTACGTTAAGTGTCTATATATTTAATTACGTAATTCCATTAATATAATTGCACTAAAGAAAACTTCAACAACTCTCATTTCAGAATAAAGAAAAGTACAAAATATAAGTTCTCTACAAAATATAAGTTCTCTACGTTTCTAGAAATTATAAGATAACATCCAAGCTTTTCCTCTTTAAAAATTATCATTTAAGAGAGATTTTAAAAATTGCTCTTTTACATTTTATATATTGCAGAAATAATATACATATTGAATTTCAGACACATTTTCATAAATTGTTTAAATATTATTATCCACTTATTTTGCAAAGTTTTAATTTTTTTTAAAGCACTGCCTTTTCTCGTTAGATTTGTCAATTCCGAACTTTAAGCTTTAACGGTTTTACGACAAACTTTTACTTTCAGGAAATATATTTTATAATTTTTGCTCATATCTTTATTCTATCTCACGAGATTGCCATTACAGAAACAGAAACAATATTGTGTCGACATATCTCGTCGTTCTATGTTGACACAGTTATCGTTTGTAATTTCGTTGCCGCAAGTGGACTTGAATGTAACACGATTCCGGAAGATAATTCATCAAGATTTCATGATCTTGTTAAACTTTACCAGTATTACCGCGCACTCTGCATTTTTATTTCCGTTTTAAATATTCTGATGTATACGCAAACATTTACACTGTCTACAATACATTTATTTCAAACTTTAATAATTGCTTCTAAATAACAATAATTACATATATATTGTTTGTGTTAATTTCATAAATTAATCATGAAACGGAAATTAATAATATTGCATGCATAATGCACGAAACTTTGAAATAGTCTGAATTATTAAATGGTAATTTTATAATATATATATTAATATATATAATGTATCTTATCTTTTTACTAGCATCACTTATGTATTAAAAGAAAAAGAAAATTTATAATTGACATGTAATATTTAAATTAACTAAAATTGGACAAATTTTTTATTTTAAATATTACTTTTTTTATATTGCAGGAATAAAAACACTTTGCACAGATTAGTCTGTTCTTGTTTACTATATTATACATTTTTATCTCTTAAATATTTAACTGTATGTTTATCGTAATTTTACACTTAATTTTAAAAAATATTAAAAAGAAAACAAATGTAACTTTATATCTTAAGTGTCTTACTTTTCAAGCCCCGCGTTGCTGTGTATTAAATTTACTTTATCTATATACGGTGTGGATCAATTTAACCAAATAAATAATTATTAACTTATTAATATCACATTATCTGCAAAATGCTTCTATATATATATATATATCTTTCTCTTCTATATATATATATATATCTTTCTCTCTTTGCTAAATTAAATTTTTACAGTATCGAGTATTGCGATAATTTTATCCGGTTTTATCTGATATGCGGAAGGAAAATATTAAACTTCGAATTTTTTATTTTTTATTTTTTATTTTTTTGAAAAAACACAAATGAAAGATGATAAAAAAGTTGCATATAATAATTAACTACACAGGTCTTTTGTTTTGTTCTTTGTAAACTATATTTTTATTTATTATTCATTTATATTTAATATGTAATGAGTATATATAATAACATAATATTCGTATAATACATATATTATTCTTCAAATATTTCTGTATTATTCATAGCGAACGTATTTGCGAAATTTATTTGAAAGAGAGAGAGAGAGCAGTTTTATGTAATCGTTTACTTGCTTATATGATTTTGTATAATTTTTACTCGATACTTTTTTGTTCGAGTTTTTAACGAAAATAGTAAAAAACACACAAATAATAATTAAGTAGGCGGCAATTTCGAATCAGAATACTCGATTGTGTACAAATGTAACGAATTATTTATTAAGCGTGCTCTCTCAGCTTCGAACTTAATCTCTCCATCGTTTCTGGAGCAGTTGAGTCAGATTGTCGAGCATTTAACGAAACAAAAAAAAAAAGAGCTGTAGAAACGATCGTAACCACGGGTGCAACATTGACGAATGCGTGTTTTTGCCAAAGGTATCGAATCTAGTTTAGTCACGTGTTGGGACAATTTATCTGTATGAATCAAGTCCTGCTTGGCTTTTCCCTGCTCACACTGCAATCTTACCTAGAAATATCTCGTTGAAGTCGCCCTTTCCGCCAATAAAGACGCCGTAGTGTATGTTCAACTCGAAGAAACGACCCGGCAGTTGGATTCTAGTCGTGTGTATCACGTCAATCTGTAGGCTGATGTTGGCCTCGCGTCTTGTTAGATTGACCTCATGCCAGCTGAGGTCGTTCAGTGTCAATCCGCGAGCGCTCGCCACCTCGTTTTCGCCCGCGCCTAAATTAATGTGAACCTGCGGCACAAAAAGGAACAAGTTGGAACGGTTGCTCGTAAAAGTCAGTCTCATTTTTGCCAGTTTTATTTTGAACGCGCCTGCTACCGTAAATGAGTTTTATACGCGGGCACAAATGCATTTTTGTTTTTTCTTCTTAATCTTTTTTTTCCTTTTTTCCGAGAGGTCGGTTGTTCTTCTTCAAAATAGAGCTTCGGTTTCCGGTCGTAGTTTCCCTACTTTATATTCTTCCGCGACCAGCGCTACGTAACGCGTAAAAAAATATTATGGAAACGCATAAAGAGTTTTTATACCGGTAAAGAGCGAGAGAGGAAAGAGATACGCGCATACTGTTTTAGGGGATTTAATGAACGAAGTAACCAACGAGTGCGCAAGCGAGAATCGCAAGAAGCGTTTCCTCGTAATGCCATAAGGTAAGCTTTACCTTCTTTGCGATCTCGACGGTGTGATCAAAAAGTTTTTTACAGTGAAATAATTATACCGCGTAACTGAGCGGAAGAAAAAAGATGGATCCAAATCAAATGAAAGTCCGCTGATGGTGAAAACAATTTTAAAAGCAAGAAAATCGTTTTCGAAATAAAAACTTGTGCGTTATATGTCTCGGCATTACAAAGAACTACATGTATATATTATCTATTTTCGCGTAAAAATTTAATTTTATCTTGACAGAAAATATTGAATGCTACGAAAGAGAGATCGTGATTTTGTGAGAAGAATTTGATTTTTCATTTTCTCTATTGTGCAGTCGGAAAACAAATATAAATCTCTCAAAAAAATGCTCGCAAAACTGTACGAACCTCGATGTATACGAGGTTGCTTGGCGCCAGTCATGTTCCGCAAATTCTCCGACAGCCTGAGCTGACAGGAATCCGACAGCTCGAGGTTTCGTGTATTCCGTCTGCACTTGAGGCACTCGCACAATGAGTTTGCATGCCGAGAGAATGAAGAAGGCAGACAGCTAGACAGACAGCGAAAACGGCTTTTGGTCTCGCGCGGAAAATAAATGTCGAACTTCTCCGATAGCTCGGCGCGTCCTCTCACGAGTTTGGCCAATTTCCATGATGAAAGAAACGTGACGGCTCGAGAAGAGCGTCGTCGTCGCTGCCGTTCGCTGGCAGGGATTCGCTCGATCTTTGCAATTATTCTGCGCTCATACGCAAGCATAAGATTTGTACACAAAATATGCATCGTTATATTTCCTCACAACAATTGTCGTCGCATAGATATTTTGTAATTGCACTGTCGAAGATCCCTAGTTACACTTGGTGGATTTATGATTACCCACCGGGGGATAAATTCCCAACTCTCCATATTTAGATTCAGTTGAAAGTCGTTTAATCAGCTGTCGAGATTGCCGCCTGCTACGCGTCGCTCTCGGCAGCGTTGTACATTACTTCAAATAATTGTTGTAGATCTTGATGATACTTTCGACGTCAGGTGTCTGTGCATTATTTAAAAGACGTATCTACGCGAGCACTTCGGACGCAGACTGTACAAAATTCTGAAGCAAAACAGGACTAAAACCTACAAGCAATAGTTTTAAGAAAAGTTACGGACGCTCATGTACGAACTTCAACAAGTTACAATGAAAACGGATAAAAAGACTGTTGAAAATAAATCTCGCGGTTAAACGCGTAAAAACCGCAGTGATGACGGATAATAAATATCTCCTCTATTCTTTTTCTATAGTCTCGTTACTTAAACGGAGACCCATGTTTCAATCCGATGCAATGCATTATCGAGTTAGCAGATAGTACACGATGCGCTTTAGCGAGAGGTGAAGTAACGGATCCTGATAAAGAGGTTTTAATCGTGATCCCGTATCGGAGCGTCCGAGACTTACTGCATTTCGGACGGCGGCGGCGGCGGCGACGACGCCATTTCTCGTTACGGTTGATCCACGTAAAAGATCGAGGAATATCCGTTGCGGTTCTTCTATCTCTTAATGAAAAGTTGATCGTCCGAGACTAAAGTCAGTGGCGCAGCAGCATTACGTCGTACTGACGCAACGACGACGTTTTTGTCCGGCTCGGAGTTTTACGATCGACCTCCGATAATAAAGGCGCGAGCTTTCTGCGAGTACGGCCGACGCGACGATGGCACAGTCAAATGCAGGCGATGCCGAATGACTATGCAGGACCCATTAATATGTATAAGCGCGTGAGAGACGCGACACTTTGCAGAATGTAAACGCCGCCTCTATACACACATATAGTCGCGCTCAAGAGCCCGGCGGTGATGCCGATGGTCGCGAAACATTATGAATGCACCGACAATTGGAAAGTGAACAATATCGGAAGCAGTCTGCGGTTGAATCGTCGAATTATCAGCCGACACGAGTCTCGGGACAAGTTGCGGCAGTACTATTGTGTGTGATATACACCATACATATCGAAGTTCACCGTGAATATAAATTGCTACGGATAGGTACGTCAGTCGATAAACGGAAGAAATATATGCTGCACGTAAAAACGCAACCTTATATCCTACCTTCGTTCCGCAAGTATCACCGGGAAAACACGCGTCGTATCGCTGAAAATTTTCCTTTTACTATTGGTGTCGCCGATGAAAGCCGCACGTTGAAAAGTGAACAATATCATGAAACGCCAGCAGTAATTAAGTTTCGATTCATCGGATTAGCGGAGGCTCAAGATTAACGACCATTTCGCGCGCACGAGAGGATGCAGTAATCGGTGGAAACGCTTGCATTCGTTGTCTTTAGTTACAATAACAAATGTGTTTGCGCGCATGTTGCTGTTTTAAATACATAGCAGCTAACGCTGTCGAGAAAATATCTATTTAGGTCGGGGAAAAACGCTCGCGTATTATTTAGTAGTCAGTTTTCATAATTAGGATTACAGTTCTCTTAAGGAAAAAAGTACTGTATTTTTATTCTAATTACACGGCATTATCTATTATATTAACCGTGCTGCTATCGCATTCTTAACGTGTCTCATTACCGAGTCCCCGATGCAATCGGTTTATTAGAGACTCTGTTCTGTTGTGCAGTAAGAACGTTTATTAAAAAAAATTTGTTTCCAATCGGTTTATACAATAATCGTAACAAGAGGATTAAAGGCAGTGCGTCGTGAGGTATCTTGCTGATAATCGAGGAGAATAAATCAAGTTGCGGAATAAATTTAATTAAAGACTCAGAGACGCGAGACTCGCGGAAATACCGGGGATAAGAGAAGGAAAAGTTTCTGAAATTCCGAATACTGCATGAGAGCAGAACTGCTACTCGACTTGCTACATGTATCGCCGGCTGGAAAGCGGGCGATATCGCGATATATCGCCGCAATTAAGTTCTGAATCGCCGGATTATCGCCGGATAGAGGGGCTTTCAAGCCTCTCGGGAGGCGTCGAGCAAGGTTCCTCTCTCTTCGTGTCGAGGAGGCACACGAGACCCCCAGAACTGCCATAGCACTTTTTGCTTCCTGCTTCGTTTATCCTCCGCCTTCATCCTCCTTAACGATCTTCTTAACAAATTTAATTAAGCCCCGAGCCAAGCGAGCGCGAAAGCGCAGTTTCTTCTTCAGTCTCGGTCTTGGACTTAACCCTTTACAAAATTAGATTCGCGCGGTTTTCTCGTCGGGATTCACGCGAGTAACCGGCGGAATATCGCACACACCTGCACGCGGCTAATGCACCCTCCCGCGGGAGTGAAAGATATTTTAATACTGGCAACCGGGATCTTCGCGTAACGTTCTCTAAGGTTAAAATGGTACGGGAGGGAATGAGAGTCGTAAAAGAGGTGGGCGGGCTGCGCGAGAGGATTGATGAAAATTTCGTGATTGGAGTGCGCGAGGCGCTGTTGAATACGCCGAGAACACTTTCGGCGTAACAGTTACCGTAACGACACGCGGCCAAAATGTAGCAATCGATTATACTAACTCGTACACTCGTGCTTTCGAGAGAAAATAATATCCCAGAATGTAGCAATCTGCGCTCGCGCACTCTTACAAGTCGTACATATAGTTGTAACGAGAGTCACAAGACGCGCTAAGTATGTTTTACTCGAAGAACGACGAAAGAGGAGCAAGCGGAGTGATAATGATGAATTATATAGAATACAAGAGAGAAAGAGAAAGAGTAACGCGCGGGTATATTAATCGTTGGAAAATTAATAATCTGTGGAGCGAAGTCGTAACTTGGTTCTTTGTGCATAATTAGAAGCGGCCGCGGCTCTCATCAGCGGTTATTATCAAGAGACGTGATGGCTACCACGCCGAGAAAGTTCTATCGCTGTCAGTCTGTTCTTCTCATTATAGCTCGTGAAACTAGTTTATAGGCCTGGACCGTTATTCTCGATCTCTATCACGTACGTATGTACACATGTATGTACGTACACATGTTTCACATACAATTATAACAGTGTTCATCCACCACAGCAGTCTTGACGCTCGTCGTCATATTAATATAGATATCGATCATGAAAGTCGTATGTTCTGCGAATATTCAATCTGAATTTCAATTTCTGCCTCCAGTAGTAAACCAGCATGAAACGAAATGTTATTACATATAATGTAATGTGTCTAATGTGTTCTCTGAGGCTTGCCAATCTAGCGACATAAAAATGTACAATGTTGCTTTCCCGCGGATAATAATATACTGGATGCGATCCATTCTTTCTTGTGTGTTTCGTTTCCTGCCGTTATTTTTTTTGACTGCCAAACGCGAACCCCTTTCCCGCTTCTGATATTCATGCATTGGTGTGCCTATACTGTATGTTTAATTGCTCGCGTGAATTGTTATACGAGATTCACTTTTTTTCTTATGAATTAATTATTTTTTTAAATTTTTTTTATTGAACGTTTATTTGTTCACAGATAACCGAGGTCGTGAGAGCATCACTTGGCTCTTTATTCTCGCGTATATACTCCTCTTCGTATCTTGTTTTTTATCCGGAAGAAAAATTCTGTCATTCGAGATCCGTGACGTTCATTACTGCGTAAAATCCGATCGAGTGACTCCGTTTCACGCGTCAGACAGTTTTGACCGATCGCGTGAAATTCTGACCAATGTGCAAAAACAAACGCAACGTGGCGCAGGCGGCTTTCCAACCTCTTGCTGAAACATCGCCGGTATTGATGCGCAATAAAACTGGGTGTGTTAGGAAAAAAAAACAGAATCAACTTCGTCATCGCGCGATGGGTAGCATAACAATTTCATTTCACGAAACATCGATGGAAAGGACATTACGCGTTTTTATTCTAGCGGTCGTTTGACGCGCTTGTAAAACCATCGCGTTGAGTCGTCAAGCCAGTTAAACAAAAAAAGAAACGCGTTGTTAATCTTGAAAATAATAAAGTTGTTGTACGCGTCGCGAAAACCGTTTGTCAACTTTGCTTGCGAAGTCTTATACGGAAACAAACAGCGTATTTTACGATGAAAACTCTCACGATCCGTCGGTTGATCGGTTAGATATGACAGAGACAAGTTAGATTAACTACTCGGCGATTGTGGCGCAATCGCCACCGGACGAAATGTGATAGTTCGCTATATCGAAATTCACTCCACAATTGAATTTGGCGGCTGGTTTGGTTGTATCTCGCTCGTAGCGAATCAATTTATTTATTCTTTCTCTCTTTAGCACACGTCCGACTTTTTCTGTATGTAAGATTTCCATCTCTTTTTCACGTACATAAGATTTTTATACATTGAAATAAAATATAGGTATACACTGTGACAAAAATCTTATTGTTAGTGTTTTCAATAACATAAACGTTTTAACGCAAAATTACATGTTATCAATATCTTAGTAAAAATATTATTCTATTTTTAAATCACAACCTTTTTAACATTGCCTTTTTTATCGATATCTTTTAAGTGATAAACGCAATGGTTTTACAGATCATTGCTTCTGTTCTATTCTTTTTTGTTCTTATTCTGTTTTAGAATCTGCCATATTTTTTATTTACTTTCTCTTAAGAACAACATAACGTTTTTAATATAAATATTATCTCCTTTTTCGCGTTTCAAACAATCACAAAACTTGCAGAGTGTGACGTCAGTTATAAGAAACAAATAAAGTAATATTAGCCAAATGTCACTCTATATTTTCTTTGCACAAAAGATAATATTAAACATGATATGTAAACATATATATAAATATAATGTAAACGTATATATATAAGTGGTAATATAAAATCAGAAAATGGTATCTTAAATTAGAATGTTCAATATAAACATAAAGTTCAATGACAAAAATAAAAAGTAAAAAAATTAACAAGAAATGTACAACATTACAAATTTATACATCCATTTACGCGTTTCATGTCGAATATGCAGCGCACGCCGCAAAATTTGTTACATCGTGATGATTAGGATCTTTTCCTGGATGCAATATAGTTTGCCGTGCGGTTGGAATCCTGCCATCTTTTTCGTCGAGGAAATAAGAATCCCGTTGAAGTAATAAGAACCGCGGACGTGCGCGCGAGTGTTACATCTGAGCGCGATGAATTTTCTTTTTTTTCTTCTTTTCCGTATCGCCTCCGCGGGAGAATATTTTAGTGCGCGCACACACACGAAATCTCGAGTTTTTTTTGGCGTGTCATAGACGTTGTGCGTCTAATTTCTCCGCGAAGACACGATAAAGAAAAAAGAGAGAGACAGAGAAAGAAAAAAAAGAAAAGTCTTGACAGGCGTATTGCAGCACGTGCGACCCGTTAACGACAAGCGACCGGTGCAACCAAACAGAAAGCCTATTAATAGAAGTAAGCGCCAGAAGCAAACAAACCTTCAATCTGCCGGCTTCGAGTTTGATCAGGCAATAATCCGTCTTGCCGGCAGCCAATAGCAGCATAGCGTCAGCGAGATGAGTTCGGAACCGGAAACTGATGTCAGTAGCATCTTTGGCCTCTTGAACCGGAAGATGGATGTAGCTTGCCCCGTAAAAGGACACTGCAAGTTTAACAAATTTAATGTGTTTAAGTGAGGTACAACCTTGGAAGACCGATGGTACGCGTTATTTTATATATATATATGTATATATATATATATATATATATATATATGTATATATAATATTAAACAAGCCGGACAATTTACTGAAGAGAGAGATGGAAAGAAAGAAGAAAGAAAGAGAGAGAGAAAGGGGGGATAAATGCGCTATTAACGTTGCAATCTTTCATTTTAATTTACATAATGTTGTAATGTTCTCCCCATCGTACCAACCCTTCATGGAAATCTGAAAATTGCAGACAGTTTCGTTGTAACCAACGAGACGAAAGCGGGATCGCTATTATAACCAAGATTTGCCCTTTGCCTCACGCTGACTAATAAAATTGATAATTAAAATATGAGTTTTTGCTAACAAAAACAAAGCAGAAAAAATGTTGAGCATAACGTCCGCGGACGTTTTATTTTTGCGTAGAGTAAAAAATGCGGATAAAAATACGTTGCAGTCTCGCGCGCAAGACCTCATTTTTCTTCTCTGCCGAGGAAGAGAAATTAAGTGTCACTCGAAAAGTTTTATTTCGTTCATCTGTTTCTCCGATAACTTTTGAATTGCGAACTGAAGTGGCTTTCTTCAAGAAATTTGATATATTCATCGTACCGCGCCTGTAAACAGCGGTAAATAAGTTGTGCAAAGAGTACGAAGATAGACAAGAAACTGGCGATTTTGCAAATCTTATAAAGTTTTTGTCGGCTTCCTAATTATATTTATTGTTACAGATAAATATCTGCTATAAATTTTTACGGCTATATTGATATTCATAATAGTGAGAAAAGAATTGATAAACATAAAGCATAGTAAAGAAATGTGAACATAGTTTTATATAAAGTTTTATTATTCATAATGCTTTTTTTATTAACAGAGAGAGAAAGAGAATAAATTATTTATAATACTAATAAAATTAATAAATGTATTTACGCGCTCAAAATTTTTCTGCGCTTGCATCAGTTGTCAGTTGCATCATCTGTCGAAATAGTGTCATCGTGTCGAAACAAAAGAACGGCATGTTTCCAAATAAACACACACTCTTAACAGTCAAAGTCTTTTTTTATTTATTGATACTTTTAATCCGATGAGAGATAGAAAATATCAAATCAAATTGACATATTAACAGGTGGATACATAGTTCCAATAAAAATATGGATACTTTGACGATGTAAAAATATAGAGTAATTATAGGAATATACACGACATGCGCGCGATTATTAATCGCATTACTCGTCGAAAATTTATCCATAGATTCTAAGTTTTCAGTCTATTACCAGCAAGTACTCGCTCGAGCCACTTCATTAACAAAAGCGGCAGTAGCGGACCTGGCGGCAGGTTGATGAATAGATCGTCAAAGTTCTCCGAGTCTCTCTGGGCGTTTACCACGAACTTACATCGTCGTTTTATAGCCGTACAAATATCGCTTTGGAGTCCGAATAAAAAGTGATAAATAGCGAATCTGTGGTTGAGTCTCGCAAACTTCTCATAGACCTCTCCAGAGGAGGCACTTCGAGAGAAGGCTATTACGACTCGTAAAATATTCTCGATTAACGGGAACACGTTTCCTGAAACTATCACGGGTTGTAAAAGGAATGTGTCGACGCTTCGATTGAGTCGATGAATGATCGCTTTCAAAACGCCTCAAACGAGTACTGAGAGAGAGAGAGAGAGAGAGAGAGAGAGAGAGAGAGAGAGAAAGAGAGATCGTATCTCGCAGCGCGCGCCGTTTATAGACATGTATAAAGGAACGAACCAAGTTACCACAAGGTTTATTTCTCACCCCTCCGTAAATGATCTAAGAACGCGTTCAAGTACGTGGAATAACTGCACGGGCCATTAAGTACGAAGAATCTTTCTCTCTTTCTCTCTCTCTTTCTCTCACTCTCTCACTCACTCACTCACTCACTCACTCACTCACTCACTCACTCACTCACTCACTCACTCATTCATTCACTCACTCACTCACTCACTCACTATCTTCTTCTCGGTTAACCGGCATAGGAACATTAACGTTGAATCGATCGTAAGTATTGCTCCGGGTGTTTTGCAGTTCAATGCACTTGAGGCTTACTCAATTCGCGTTATCCACGAATCGCAATATTTGCGTGCATACAAAGGAAGTGCAACTCGAAGCAGAAACGTTGATGCTTGACAACATCCTCGTTCCTTGTGCAAGTCTTCCGTAAGCACGTATAAAGCGTCTCTCGTCCATTGTGTGTTGTGGAGCGCGCAAGCTAATTTGCGGAAACTCAAAAATAAGCAATAAATAAACAAGAATTTTTACGAAAAAATTAATGTAACTTTTTTAAAAACTTTGATCCTAAAAAATTCAGTGAATAATAGACCAACTTCTCGAACAAACATGCACGAACTTCGTCGACTTTTAAAATTATAGTTTACATGGACATAATTAAAGTTTGCAATAAATAAAAACACTTATAACCAAACAATCAAAAGGTATAATGTATAAAATTATGAAAATATGTTCTGCGAGGCGCTTGTGGCGCAATAATAAATACACAAGTTCGGAATGCAAGGTTTTCAACTTTTAAAATAATTGCCTGTGTTATCCTCTCGTTTGCAAATCTGATCATGTGCAACACACTTCAGATATATGATTATCGTCTCTATCCATAGTAGATTGTTATTCCAATCGCCCCCGTATCGATCCATTCGCTAACGGTAATTACGATTCTCAGCGGCTGTAGTATACGCGGATATCGAAAATGTGCATTCAGTTGTTATTCGATAGGTTATTTGTTTTATAAAATTACTAAAAACCCGGAATCTGCTTTCGCGGTACAAAGCGTTGTAAGGGATAGGTTTAATCACGCGAATATATTCGTTTTAGCGAATGTTACAACATACCACTGTCACAAAGAGAAATTTTACTCATTATGAGGGAGGATTAAACAATAAAGTAAAATAATTAACATGTATGTACACAGAATGTCTATTACATTTTGTCAATGATTTATCTTTGGTCGCGCGATATCGAGGTATCACTCAACGTATTGGTATATGAACGACAAAGTAATAAAAATAAATTGTACATTATACTCGGAAAAATACGGGTAAATTTTTTTGTTGTCTATCAAAATATTTTTTTTTCGGACTGTTACTAAGCGACGTAACTTATATTTGATCCAATGCAAACGGAGTAATGCATCCAATCATGCCATTAATAGACTAACTAAGTGCGTCGGTTCTCTCTCTTACAATTTCTCGGATATATTTCAAATCGAATTTTCTGCGTTTTCCTGTTGATTATATATACCCGCCGGTTGTATATCGAATTTCACTAAACACTCCGACTGACCTGCATTCGATATGAAGCGGAATAAACGCGCGCGAGAAAAGGGAAGTAGAACGCGAGCTACACGCGAGTTATGAGATACGAGCACTTAGAGCCCCATTTTGCTGCACTCGCAATTCTATTTTTCTTTGCTAGTCGTGGAGATTCCTTTCGCGGTTACATTCGTAAGCGTAATTGGCCGACAGGCGTCCGTGAAAAAGTATACGGTGCATTACCGTGCAGTGATGGCGGTCGATGCAGCAATGTGAACGGCAAATAGAAATGATCTCGTAAGGTTTCATGGAAATTGCCGAGTATTCTGTTTCCTGGCAATTCTTTCGATGGATATATCGAGTATTCCGCGCATAATAATAAAAATAAACAATTCACGCGAACCAATTGCACTGGCCCATCTTAATTAGCTAATATCGATATTCAAACACGTTTCACTGTATAAAGTGGAAGTCACGAAAAAGCGGCGTTCGACACGATCGTGTGTATAGTGTGCTCGAGGAAGTGATAATGCTAATCTAAGTTAAGCTGTATTTAACGATGTATTTAACCAAAGTAAAGGCTGGCCGCGATCAATGCTAAGTCCGAAAGGCGATGGTCTTTTTTTTCTCGAGAAAGAAAAGCGTCGAGGAAGATTCCAAGTAACCGTGGTTTCAACGTTGTTTATAAATTTTCGGCAATATTTTATAATCGCTGTATCATTATGTTTATACTTTCCCACAATTATGCTTACACATTTATGAGAATTTCTTTTACTGTGTTGTAAAAACATTTTATTGTGTTATAGTACTCGACTGCATTTTCACAGGATGTACCGCATAACCGGCACGCAAAAATAATACGCGGTCGATGTAACGCGGCCGCATAGCAGTATTTTTTCTCTTTTACCCTTTCCCCTTTCTCCTTTCTCTTTCTCGATGCGCATGTTTTTCGCAAAAATATGTATCCAGTCTGGACTAGAACATGTAAAAACAAATGCACAATATCGCCACGCGCAACGCAACGCGACAGTCTCACACGCGTCGCGTAGATTAACCCGACAAACAGGAAACTGATTAGAGCAGCAGGTATCTCATTTTATTTTGACCGGTATTCCGGAGGTAATATTTTGCGAGAAATGTAATTTTACGTTGGATCAGCTGTGAATAATTTAAAATGAATCGACCGCGCCGTTTGCATTTCTTGGCTATTAACTTATATTAAGCATCTCGCTCAGTACATCTTGCGCGGATTATTTAACCAGTAATTCTATGTACGTATTTATATAAATCGAATCGAATGGATTTAAACGTTTTCATAGATATCTATATGGACAGCTGATACAAATTTGGAATAGAGAGTTCACAATGGGTACATATCAACATGCGAATGAATATGTCGCGTGCGCAGATTTATTGGCACACAAAAATATACGACATATTGATTGTTGCAAACTGTTCAGCCGAACTGTTTTTTGTTTTTCTTTTTTTTTAACAAAAAATCTCGGGTAGGGAGAAAGCATGAACAATTTTTCGTTTGAACATTATATGCGCGATTTGACCGATTGTTGAACTCGCGTAAAGATCGATTTGGTGAATATAAGGTCACCGCGCGCCGAAAAAGATGACTCCGTAAAAACGCGGCGCACGGATTACACGATTCGATTATCCGGTTTATTCAGATGAAATGCCAAGCTGCACATACATCGAGTATTGTACAACGATAACGGACACGCCGGTAATTCGAACACGAGTACACTTCAATATGTATTGCAACGGCGTATGATTTATAATAGTAGCAAGTTATTATTTTCGTGATTTTCGCATTCGATTATTACAAATTGAGTAGATTTAATTAACGACTCTGAAAAAATAAAATTTATCCTTCCGACTTGCAATTATGCTGTGTACTATAATACGAATTATTAAAACTTTTATTTTTTTATGTATTGACTTTATAATGACATTTTAACATAGAGCTTTTTATAAAGCCAATAAAGTGCATCGCATATTGTGTATTATTCGTGTGCAGTTTACCTAAGAATAATAATATTCTTCTTGTGTGATATTAAATTTTTCGCAACACGCGCAAATAATGTCAAAGAAATTTAAAATATGTAATTTGTAAAATTATAGAATAACATTTTCTGTCTTTATCCTGCCTTATTTAAAAAAAAATATATATATATATATTTTTGTTATATATGTAATCGCGCATATATATAATCAACTAGTTTTTACGCAAAATATCTCACGCGTTTAACGAAGGACACAATGCAAATATTTAATAGCATGCTCGAAACTTCAGGATAATAAACCAGAACAGTTTATTCAAGTTAATCTCAAAATAACTAAAATATCAAGAACGTTAATTTTGATGTTACTGAAATGTTGCAAAACAAGCGTGTATTTCGCTGTTATATCTATTTTGTAGAAGAAAAGAATTTTGCAATGTGTGTATGAAGAATGTAGTGAAATAATTATAAGTAATTTAAAGAAATTACTCTGCAAAAAAAAGTTTTTCCGCTCTTATATACTAACAATTATTCTAAATACCATGCCTGAAACTGCACGTTTGCTCTCTTTTTCTATATCATTGCGATTTTTTACTGACCAAGTTGCTTCTTCCGCTCTATAAATCTCACGAATGGTGACTTTTGGTTACCCAGTGTGAGACTATTCGCGGATTACGGGGTTAAAGTGGCTGAAGTACTCTTGCGTGCATTTCTCCCGATATAATCGCTCGTGCGGGGATGTTTACGTAGAGAACGCCGGGTGTGTGGCTCCACAGTCTCGCGCACTATCAAAAGCACTCGGCGATGTGTGCGCGCGCAGGCGACCATTAAACCCGCGCTCCAGCTATAAGTAAATTCGCGGGAACTACTCATGCCAGCAGCCATAAAAGTTAATCTTCACCGCTCGTTCTCGCGCGGTTGTTCTTCCGCGCATCCCTTTTGCATCGGCCGATTCGACGATGCAAGGAGCGAAATCCGTATTTCTTTTGGCGCTGCTTTCACAGCTCCGAGGGCAAATAACGGGAGAAAGAGCGCGACAAAAGAGAGAGAGAGAGAGAGAGAGAGAGAGAGAGAGAGAGAAAGTGATGAAAGGAAAGAGAGTAAAACAAAAGGGCTATAAGCAAAGAGAAATCGCTATGTCTTACCTTTTTCGTCTGTTTGGCAGTAACCCAACAGAGAGACCGTTACTCCTAAGAACATTAGCAGTCCCATGTTGGTGAGGAACGCCGGCCTTTTCCTGTGCATCTTCTTTTATTCAGCCAACCCCGTTTCCTGTCTACCTCCACCCGCAGACTCCCCGCAGACTGGCGCGCACACTCTCTTCCACTTTTGCGGCAGTGAAACGGGGTAACACACACCGATCTGACGAACGACTTCACGGACCGGCTCTTAAGGGATATCGATTTCACGTGACGGGGGTTACAAAACGCTATTTACGGGGTAGAGCGGGCTAAGATTCGAACGTACTTTTGCCATCTATTTCTTGCTCGTATGTCTTCTCCGTCACACACATCGCACGGATCTTTCTCTCTTCTTCCGCGAGAAACGTTTGATGTCTCCGAATCACAGCGGCACGGGAGAAAGGATTAGTAGTCGAATTGAGACGCTTTCTTTTCTTGCGGACGCGTGCTTATCGATTGTAGATCGAAGCACGCGGTGCATCCGTGGGGACGTTAACGGCTGATTTAGTGGAAAAGTATAAAACCGGCGAACGCTCCCACAAACGTGGTCGTCGGTTTTTGGGTGACGTGTCTCCCAGGATGCGAAACGGACGGTGCGGAAGCTGGCATCTCGTTGCACGTTATTCCCTCCGGTCGCCGATCGGTCGATTCTGAAAGAACAGCGAATGCACACAGCTATAAAACGACGCGCAGACTTTCGCGTGTGAAACAGTATTTCCGTAACGCTAGCATACCGGGCTTTCAGACTTTCGACACGTACGCGCCTGCAGAAAGCTCCGCGTATACGCGAAAACTTGTGTCAGAGCGTACGTTGAATATCGTGGAGCAGGTGCGCGATGTGTGTCCGATAACTTTTGCGCGCAAAGAAAATATTTGAGATATAGTATTGATATAATCGAGAAATGTCACAACGCGTTAATAGAAATGTTGTCAGTGACAATTAACATATATTCTATAAAACGCTCTTTGGAAAATTAATACTGGTATTAAATTAACATTATCTATTAACAATTTTCAATACACATATAATCCTGTGAAACTACAATTCTATAACTTCAAAACTTAATGTCTGCTAATAAAACTCGCGTGTCCGGTGACTGTCAATGCATGAAAGTTTTAAAAATTTATATAAAGTTCCTCTTTCTCTCTCTCTTTATTTATATATACATATATATCACCACTTTCTGTGCAAAGATTTCTGAAGATCAGTGTAGAAAATGATAAGATTTGTATGCTTCTTCCTTACGGAATCTTGGCTGCAAGTGCCAAGTAATTATTTCTAGTGTTTTCTAGTTATTATTTTAGCGATATAAATATGCGGGCATTTATGAGAATTTCCGCTGAGATTTTTGCAAAGAATTATTTAGGATGAAAAAGCAGCAATGTGTTGCGCGTGCTAACACATTGTTCGTGCAGCATCATAATCCCAGCTGAGGATATTGCAAAAGCAATAAAAAAAACTATTATTTTTTGCAAGAGACAAGAGTATTCGCGAGTTGGAGGAATTAATATACTCGCAAAAAAATATCGAAAAAGTAAAAACTTGCGAGAAGATCAATAATCCAAAATAATTTATAACATGTTCTTCTGAAGCAAATCAGATAAAAAATTAAATAAAATTATACAATATATTATAAAACACGTTCTGTATAAATAATAAAAAATTATTTTCGACGTTTCGCGCGATAAATCTCAAAGCATTTATTAAAATGCCGCAATAGTTTAGCGGAATGATTCATACTTGCGTAGCGCGAGATCCGCGCGAAGAGCAACATATTCTTGATAATCCAAGCCAATATAATAGTTTAATCGAAGCTATGCATTTCAGATAATTGACGTTCGAGAATTTATAGAAATGTCACGCTGTAACATTGGCCACACGTCTGTTCTAAAGTTAAATTATTTTTCGTTAGAAGCGAGAGTTGCCGCGATTGCCGCAACCGCGAAAATTGTCGTGGTCGAAATTAAACCGCTAAATCCCTCCGGTTATGCCTCGCACGCATACAACGGAAGGCGATATTTTTCCGCGAACGCAAATGTCCACTCGTATTTCGAATGTGGAAGAACGCGAGGTTCCGCGCGAGATAAGAAGTTTTCCTTGCAAGAGGGCAAAAGAGAGGAACTTTCACACGTGAATCTAAACATTTAAACGATTCTGTCAACTCGCAACTTGGCACTCTTACTCCTGGTTGGTTGGTTTACTTCGGGAGTTTCTCACAAGAAATGGAGAGAAACAGACGCGTCAAAGAGTGAGGAAGAGAAAGAGAGAGAGAGACTTCTTCTCGCGCATCTCGGCCTCTGCGAATCTCATTTGCAGTGACCGACATTCGACACGGTCAACGATCCTCGAGTAGTGCGACGACGAAATAGAGAGACGAGAGAGAAAAAAAGAGGAGAGAGCACAAGACGAGCAAAAAAAAGGCAGCCGACATGCTTGACATGCACACGGGACGATATTTTTCGTCCTCTCGTTGCCTCCTCTATCCTTCTCCTCGTCTCCTTCTTTTATGCTCTTTCCTCTATGCACATTCGTCCTTTGCATCGTCTCGGCGTAACATTCTATATCGCGGAAAAAATCTCGCATACACCAGTACCAGTCGAGCGTAAAACAAACCACCCGCGATCTCTCCCTCCCATTTTCAACCAAACGAGACCTCGCACGTTCATCCATGAGACAATCAGTGTGATTCGCTCTTGCGAAACGCGCCGAGGTAGGAAACTACACGCTTTATTCGAAAGGTACACGCTTCGAGCGAACGCTCGTCGTTTTATCGAATCGGAGCTTTTTCCATATTGGTGGTGGCGCGGTGTATCAGTCCAATCCTCCTTCTCACCGTTCGTTCTTTCACGTGCGCGAAATAGGCAGTAACGGTTTTTTTATCAAGTCTAATTGTCGCAGCCGATAAGAAAATAAGGGATACCGTTGCGTTTGAACGAAATTTACGGAGGAGCGCTGTCGCTTCACAAAGAGATATACGTACATACATATATACACATATGTACTCGCAGATATATATCGAGAGCTTGTAGAAAACCGTTTAATCCTGCGACGGATGCATAAAAAAATAATCGGGGATGGAAAGAAGAGACGAGATAAATATATCTCGGTAATTTCTAGCATTCGCCGATTCGGCCCGATTAAAGGGGTTTCGGGCGCTATCATGGATGGAATGGCTAATGTTTTTATCATACTTTCTGTTTTTGTTTGATGTTAAAGAGGGTCAACGACGACTAGCCAAAGAACTCCTGTCGCAGTGCGATACGATACTTAGCGTCCGATAGAAAACCCGCACACACACATGTACACAAGTACAGTGTGTGTGGGTATATATATATATACATATATAGCGTCTAACGCGTTTTCGGGACACATGTGGCCATTCTGCTATGCACACATGGTCACATTCAAACATGCGAAGAGAATCTTTCGTTGAAAGAAAATCAAGTTGTCGTTCTTCTTCAGTCGTCCTCAGAAAGAGTAATGTAATAGAAAAAGAGAGAAACGCCCTTTTGCGCTGGGAGACACGAGATTATTGGAGCCAATAATGTTCTCTTGCGATTAAAGACGCTAAAATACTCGCGCCACAAGTCTATATCTTCTTACGATTGGTAAGAGGCTTAACAAATCGGCGAGAAGCTGTATATATGCATCCCTCGTTTCGATCGACGTGGTTTTGAAATGTTAGCGTGTATTTCGAGCGCACTACTCTCTAATCGTATCTGTTGATCGCTGTCGTCTGGACCGATCGAGAGCGAAATAGAAATTTTGTTTTAAAAATTTCTCTTCAAAAATAACAAACTCGGTTAAAATAAAGTACGAGATTTTAAAAAATAAAATTTGTTAAATCGAAAGAATACGTTTGTTGTCGCAAGCTGAATCGCATGTTAATTTCAATTATTTCGAAAATAGCATTTATATAACGTTTCTTCCAATTAATTATTCTGCTCCGATTTCCACGCCGCGAGTGCGCTATTATTACACCAACGTGAAAACAGCACACGATATATAGTCGTGACGTTTTTCCGTGTGTCGCAGCCGCAAAAAATGGATAATGGTTTTATCGCGTCCGCGTCTAACTGCTACGTTACCTTAATCAGTACGAGACGACGAGAACGGCGCAGCAGTGATACGACGCATCCTTTCAACAGAGCCGTACGTGCATAACGACCGGCCGATATATATCGCACCGAGCCACACACAAGCGATCGAATCGCACGCGAATTTCGGTGAAGAGATATACGTCGGTCGAAAATTAGCACACACGTCGCGAGAACACGTTGCGACACGCCGACTTCATAGATACGGAGAAGATGAGATTGACGAAAAGAGAAAAGGAGAATGACGTAGAAAGACAAAGTAGAAGGTAGGCTTGAATTTGCGTTCGTGGACCGTGACCGCTCATATAGCTTCCCCAGTCGGCGAGAAAGCCGAGGACCCGTGTAATGGCTCACGTAGGTGAACCCGTGCACGCGGGCTGAAATTTAAACCACCACCACCACCACCACTACTACTAACACCAGCAACCACTACTACCACACATAGAGGTACATAGTAGAGGCACCCACCGAGTATAAGCATCCACACACTACTACGCCGCCGCCACTGCCACCGGCGTATCACCACCCACCCTTTGCTGCGTTAGTAGAGAGAGGGAAAATGAAAGAGCGAGACGAATAGAGTGACAGGAACGAGAGGCGGAGTTGAGGGAGGCTAGCAACTCCCAGACCGGCGTCGCCGTCGTTTCGTTACGGAATTCACGCAGCGGACCGGCCGTCCCGCGCGCATTCCAACGAAAATTCGGCGAGTTCCTGCTTTCGCGAGTTTCCTTCGCTTCGGAGACGGAGGATTGAGAAGCGAAAACGCGCGCGACTTCACGACCGTGCGTCGCGTGCTGCGTGCACCAAAATGGTGAAGGTCGGCGCGGTGCTGCCCGGCTCGTTTCCACTCGCGGTTCGCGGAGGGAAGATGAGTAGAGAGGAGGGAATGAGTGAGTGAGAGAAAGAGAGAGAGAGAGAGAGAGAAAAGGACTAGGAACTTTCGGTTTGGTCCAGACGGAGAGAGAATTCGAGATAAAAAGAGAGACGCGCGTGTGGTGACAAGGAGACGAAGAGAGTGGAGAGAGGACCTCGGCGCTTCGACCGGGCGCTCCTCGGCCCTCCTCTGCCGCACGACGACTGAATCTTCGGGGTGGACTGGGGAGGCTGCGCGCAGGGTCGACCCCGCTCTTTCCTGCACCCCTGGCCTGTCTGCCTCTATGCTTGCTTGCCTACTGGTCAATGGTGGTGGCGACGCGAACTACGGGACGGACAGAAACGCTGTTTTAGGATTTCTCTTTGCAACGACGACACATTTAGACCCCGCTCGATGGGCAAACGATGATGAAGTTTGATGATAACGCCGTTATAAATATTAATGATACGGGTACGGGCATGCTTGAACGCAAAAGTGCCGAAGCAATGTGTCGTCGTACTTATCTCGTCATAATTAATTAGACATTTTGCTCCGTGTGAATAAGTCTTCTTTCATTATAAAGTATCAAAACGTAGTTTTTTCGACATTTTCTGAAAAGTTAAACTGATTCATCAGTAATAACCTCAATAATTAATAATAATTACTTTTTTAATTTCACATAGATTAAAAAAAAATTGGAAAAAAAATCGTAATATTAAAATTATTTAGGAAAGAAATTTTTATTTATTCAGCTTTATTTATTCAGTTTTGTGCGATATTCCATTAACTTGTATATATTTATTTGTTAAACAAAAATCCCGGAGAAACTGAGTTGCAAGTTCTCTTTATTGAAAATAGATCGAATTCCGGTCGACAGAAACAAATTAAATAGATAGTAATTTAATCTAATTAAGAAATTACATCGCTAAAATATAATTACACCACGTTTACTATATTTTATTACATTAATTATTTTTAATGAAGATATATAGAATACAGACAAGTGTTAAATACTTTTTATAATTACTATATCACGAAGGAAGCGTATTAAATAGATTAACAATGTGCACACTCGTGCGTCGATGTCCAGCTTTTTTTATCGTGTTGTTTGTGCAGTAAAATGTTAGTTTCATCCGCAAATATCGTTAGGAACAGCTGCATGTATTTATATATATAATATTATCTTCCGATATAATTAGCTCTTCTGCATTTGGCGTAAGCAAGCGAGTTGTTTATTCTAGGAGTAATAATAATAACCGCTCTCACCGAACCCACATAATATATGCAGCTATTTGTTACCTTTCAACGTGGCGTATTAATTATAGACACCTTCGATAAAGAAAAGGCAACGTTGATATCGTTGCATAATATAACGTCTATTATTATCGAACAGTTATATGAATCGTAAAGAAATGGAATCTATGATGTGTGTGTGCTTGCGCGCGCGCCATTAAAAAAAGACAATAATAAAATGTTGCTTTAGTTTACGCGAGTTTGCTTATTTAATTATTTGGCAGTAGATTCTATTGTGTAATGCTGAAAGAGTACAAGAGTATCCGTCTTAATAACTCGCTCGGAAATTGTTTTCAACTGATAGCTCGTGTAACTTATTCAGCGGTGCGATAAAATTAGCGCTCTTCTTATTTGTACGAGCTTTTACAAAAGTGATCGCATATATTTACGTTTCTTACAGCATTCGTTGCTGAATGTGAATTTACTTGCGAGTCAATAGAGAGAAATAGACGGAGACCGCGTTTGTTAAGCAAAAGTTGCTCTTCTTCTTACTTCTGAAAAACGGCGTTCGAATGCTACAAGCAAGAAACATCAGAGTATTTAAGATCAAAGCGCAACGGACGATTTAAGGATACTAAGAATAGCGTATGAATACAACTTTCTTGCGTCCACCGAAAGTAGAAAATTACGAAGGAAATAATTAAAATTCGTCAAAACTATGTGTATATATAATTCCTTACTTTCATGAGAGCTTATACGGTGTGTGAAACTTTCCCTTCAAATATTCAGCAAATTCCATTTCTGGCAAAAACGATTTTGCAAATTGTGCTAGCTAAACGCAATAACTTATGTTTTTTATTCTTATAAATGCTCTCGGTGGCGACACTGCGTTGTATATTTCAAGTTGTAATCTTTAATTATGTGCGTGATCGCGATAAGTTTAATGAAGTCGGACGTGCGCGTGTTCGCAGTTTAACGCGGGGCGCGTGCTTTTTGCGCTATCTCCGTGTTTTTACCTTCAATAAAGTTTAACAGCGAAATTCACCGAAAGTCAAGCGATGCGGTCCTCCTCCTTCTTCGCCGCGCCGAGCGTTTTGCCGGCGTAATGGCAATTTAAGTATCCTCGGAGAGTGAGTCGGATGGGCACACGGTTTACCGACCGCCTGCATAGTTTTTCCCGGTTGCTTGCTCGCCAAACAAGCAGAAACGGTGAATTTTTGTAAGACGTGAGCCGCGAAGAAGATGACGCTTATCCGCATTCTCGAGTGGGCCATTTCCGTTCTCTCTCGAGCGGTTATCGCGCACGTATGCCAATTTCCGGGCAAATTGTTTGTAGCGAAGCTTCCACGGACTGAAATGAACATATTAGCGTTGCACGCGTACAAGTTTAAGCTCGCTCCGACTTTGCTAGTATAGTAATCCGCAGACATCAAAGTGGTCAGGAATTTTACATTTGTCATCGTCAGAAATATATGCACGAATGTCGATTTAACAATCGAGGTTAATTAAATGACTTTTTTTTTCTTTTGAAATTTATCAAATTATTATTATCAATCTCCGAATTATTTGTTTTTTTGATACGTAAATATTTTTCTTTGTAATATTATATATATATATATTTAATTACACTCATTAGATGCATCGGTGGCATTTGTCGGATTGCGTAATTAATGTAATTCGCGAGATGAACTTATTCGCAAATATTTGCTAGTTTCCGGGCCTATTCCAGATTCCGTTAAATTCGCACACGCGAAATTAATCATTCGCGGCATTATTTGGGAAAGAGAGGGGATGACGTTGCGCGGATAATAATAGACCAATAACGATAATTCGCGCGTTTTGATGAAAATTGGTGCAGGGGATGTTGCACCAGGCGGTGGACTTTAAAGTGGAACGCTTGTGATATCCTGTTTCGGAGAGAGTACGACTGGGATGATCCATTTTGTGGGCCTTTTGTGCTCTGCGCTTCTTTGCCGCCTCGTCGACCGAGCACGGACAATATTTTCTTTCTCTTCGTCTTAAATTTACTCCGCCCCGGGGAAATGTTGCAGAAACATAACTAGAGCGAAATAACACGATGTATCTGCAAGAAAGAAATATGCAACGAAATTATATACAATGCAACGCGGCCTTAGCAACTTGACAGCAGAGATCTACAGATCTTCTTTTTTATACTTTTCTTGAAGTTTTCTGTAACAATATTGTTTTCTAACAATAAGTGCGCGCCAATTATCAGTCAGCGTTATTGGTACGTGACCGTTTTCTCCGTCTCATACAAATTTACATGTCCTCAGGGAAATGTCGAAGGAGCACGTCTAGATAAAACGGTATACATCGGTAGGAACGAAACTGCGCGAAGTTCGAAGTCGCATAAAAATTATTTATACGACTTTCACACGAAACTCTTGCGCCGCGTTTTCTCTTCCACCTTTTCGCGCGACTAAACTTTCCGTGCAGTTTCTCGCGAATAGTCTGTATAAATATTGCAACGCATATCGACTAATCGACTGTTCTCATGCAAAAATAGTAATGTAAGATCTGCACGTGCCTTGAGAAGAGCGCAATTCTGATAGAGATATACGTACGGCCAGTTTTGCTCTTCGTACGATTTTCCGTTTTGGAATAAAGAACGCGTGTGAGATGTTTTCCATCTCCCGAATTCGTTCGAAATTTACTTCACCTTGGGGAAACGTTGGCGAGATATGAGCACGGCAATATAAAACGTTATGCTGCGAGAAAGAAAGAGAGAGAGAGGAGAGAGGAGAGAGAGAGAGAAGATACGTTCGTTACGTTGAGAAAATTACCCAGCGTCTTGTGCGCCCGGACCGATCTTTAACTCTCGTGCCGAAGTACTTTTAAACCCTTTGCCAGCTTAAATCTATTGAATCCGCCAGCAATACTTTCTTCCTCGAGCGAATATTTACTTCACCCCGGGGATGCATCGCACCCGTATAAATCCGAGCGTAACGACATGGAGGATATGTGCGCGCAATAACGTTAGACCGCGAAGTGATGTACCGGCTGTGCAAATGCAGTTCTTGTTCTTCATAATAGATATTACACATTGATACTTAAAGAAAAACTACATATGTATGTCGTTTTTCTCTCTTTTTTGTTATCTTTAAAAAATTCTTCTTATCAAGAAAATAATAACTTTCTATTTCTTCTCATCCACCGGCGCGGACAGCGAAATTATTTAAGCGTTTGTTTCACGAATAAAGTCATGGTGATGCTTGTAAAATATGTTAATGGAAAGATAATGCTTGTGATAAAGAGGCGGAACACGTTGCAAACAACGAGCTACTAATTTCTGCACATAGCAAAAGGATATTTGAGAAGGACAAAGAGAAAGAGAGAGAGAGAATATGGGTGCATAATATTATTCTATACGCAAAAATATGTGTGTATATTTTTAATAATAATATTTTAACAAAATAGATACATAATTTAGGAACATTTGAATTTCATAGTGAAAAGAGAAAGAAAGAAAGCAATTTATTCTTGAGTTTTCGTTATCTCCATCTATTTACAGATCTCAAGAAATAAACATTTTCCTCGTAAAACCTTTTACAACAAAGATCTAGTTCAATTCTTTTTTTGTACATCGAAATAGTAAGGAAGAAGAAGATTAACGCAAAGAAAAGGTTCCATCGATGAATCGATTCTCTATCATTGTATATGTGTCCGGCTACACTTTCGCTCGCAGACGCCCTCGCTCGTGTACATTGACCTCTCGACGAGAAGAAAGACGAAGTTTATAAATATTTCGCGGTTTCGCTACGTTCACCCTCGACCGGCTGGTGCGCTAGAAAGTGATGTTTGAAGGGCTCCGCCCGGTCCGTCGTTGGTACGTACGGGAATATGTAAAAAGCCTCTTCCATACACACGACGTAGGGTCGATAGAGAATTTCGACCGGAGGAACATATACACGCGCGCGCGCACATACATGTAGCAACGACAGATCGACGGTTTTGCACGACGCGACAACGGAATGTTCATGACCACGCGCGTATTCGCGATATATATATATATATATAACGCGTTCAAAATTAGAACGGAAAGTTTTCACGATGAAATCTGTCTAAAAAATATTTTGCAGCAACTGCTTCTTTAATTACGCATTTGTATATGTCGTGCGCGAGTGTTTTGCATTACTAAAGAGAGAAAAAACACTTATAAATACACAGCCCTTTGCTGCATTGTAATTCTCTGTCGCTCTCTCCTCCGTTACAATTCGGAATTGCTCAATTTCGTCGGGAAGTCTTTTCCGATTTTATTTCAGAAAAAGTGCGAGCGCGAGCGCTTGCCGCGCATAATTACTTTTTACGAATGCAATGAATCGATTGGATCGGCGAAAAAACTACGATCGTCGTTGTCCGGTGCCGTGCTGCTCTCTTGCCAATGAAAGCAACTCGGAGAGCGACGTATTTTTCTAGTAGCTGCGACACAGTTTGTTCTTCCACGATTTTCCTTTGCGCGTAGTTCTTCGCATATCAGACCAGAAAATACATAAAAAATGCAATTGTTTTATATAATATATAATGTATACGTGTGCATACATCATGCATTTATCATAGCTCTATTATTATTCATTTTGATTCAAAAGATTAAAGAATTGCAGCATTGTTACAAGAATTCATCTCTGTGTTACATAACAACGCATTTTAGTAAAAAATGTGATAGTAGATAACAGTTAAGTTATGAAAATAAGTACACCTACGTAGAATATATGTCTAGCCAAGATATTTAATTTGCTTTTTGCAGAAACTTTTATTTGCGCACATATCCTCCATACACACTTTCAAGGTAGACGTTGTCGTCGTAACGACCAAACTTTAAAAATATCTTCGCTATTAGATAAGTCAACATCATATAATTTTGCGTCGTTAACATGCCGTGTCAGTGATTCATGACGCGACGCTCTTAATAGCGCCTAATATTCTTAAGAATAATACCGTGGCTGCGCGCAAAATTTAAGCACGCTCTTTATCTTCGAATAAATCTGAGTTATATAATTTCTACCGTTAATATGCCATTTTAATAATTTAACTTTGCTTCGCTTAAACGATCGCAAGAAAGGTGATCTCTGCGAAAATCTAAAACACTCGCGAATATAACGAAGATACTTTAATTCTGTATTAAAAATATTGAATTTTAGTGAAAGAGAGA
>QVNW01000532.1:0-23300 GCA_014825475.1 Pseudomyrmex flavicornis
TTAAAATCGGATAATATCATACACACACACAGAAAAAATAATAAGTGATAGTTTACTATTGTTGATCCGAAATAAAAAAAGGTGTCATTGCAGTTTGTTAGTTGCGATGGAAAACACAAAGAATATACAACGCGCATCGCACACTGCGTGATGAATGACAGAATAGATATTGTTACATTCATTTAAAAACGCGCGAATATTTGACTATATATGTATTTTATAGTTTAATCGAGTACGGGTGTTACTGACGTAGATATGAAGAGCACCGTTTTTACAAAATTTTTTTCTATCAGCATTCAACATAAGAAAAATATCGAAGCGCTAGCATGTCTGTTAACGAAAGCTGGATATTGACAGTTCAGAGCTCGCTATTCTTTCTATCTCCCGATGCTTTTCTCCCTTTAATATAACAATTTGTTATATATATATATATATATATATATATATATATATATATCGTGTTATCAAGATCTCAAGTTTTTCTTATTCCTTTAGTGTGACGAATGAATTTTAAAGAGCTTCCTAAATAGTCCAACAAAGGTCGGGCGAGCTACATTTCCAGCGCTTGCATCGGATATTACATCGTAAAATAAACAAACACTCTCTTGCGTCCACAAAATAAATTAATTTGAAAAGCGATTTACATGTGACACAAAAACTTCAGTTTTCACTCACACCATATTACATGTGATAAAAGATATATACGTATACTTTGTCTTCTTTGGTTACCGAAATTTAAAATAAAAGTTTTAAGATTTATTTACAATTGATCTTTTAAAAAATGGCAATCAAGATTAATTATGAAATATAAAGTTTTTTTTATGAGCTCTTGCCGATGAAGAAGTACACGACATTGAAATAATAATAATCGTCTCTCACAATTTTCTCCAGTCTATTTTCTGGTTCGAGATAAGACAGAGAGAAATGCAGCATTTATACTGTTTAAAACAGTCGTATTGAATTATTATATACATATATATACTGAAGAATATGTATTGAAATGGAATGAGAGAGATAGAGAGGTCTCCACTTTGATCAGTTATTTAAAATAGAATCAGTCCGGCCAATCAGCTTTCACTTCGAATACTCGATATTATTGTACAAGCAATTGTCAATTCTTTTCTCTTCAAAGATTCTTCATTAGCGAGAACGTTGATTCCTTTGTGCTACTGGTACTCATTATTAATTCTGACGCAAATGACATTACCATTAATGTAATCAAAGGTAACAAAGACGCTATCTTGACGTATTTCGACCTTTTGGTTAGATACTAAGTAAGTTCTTTAAAAATTGTTGAAGAATCGATACAAATCTACATTTAAAAATTAACAATGGGCAATATCAAAACAATAAGAATTATCTACTGTTACATATCTCCTTCTGAAATCTAAAATGTGCGCAAAAATTACAACAAGGACCGATGAATAAATGTTTCTCTTTCTTGATTAATTAATTATATCACGTCACCTCATCAGCGCCGCATACCGAGGACTGCCGTGCTTCCAACCTCAAACCATAACTGTTGATAAAGCAAACTCTGTAATTTTCCCTTACGTGCAAACCAAGCCGTAACCGCATAATATTTTTCGAATTCGGAGCTGCAACGGAGGTTTCACGTTGGAGTATATGTAATAATGAAATGTGCCTCTCTTTCTCTCTCGTCGTGTATATACCGACCGCGTACAATCCCACGAATCCATTGTTTCAAAGGAAGCCGCGATGCACTGTAAAGCTCCCGCTTGCCATTGCAGCCGATTGGAAAGCTCCCAGAAACCGATGCGCAACCTATTTTTATGCAATACGACTAACGGAAAGACGATTCATTACGCAAGTCCCAAAAATTCACCGCGAGAACAATACACAAAACGCGCGATGTATAAAATACTGAAGTATGAACTGAAATTTAGATGATTGTTCTTTCACACATGAGAAACACGACGTTTCCTAGTTTCGCACAAATGATTAACAAGTCGCATTATTAACCGGATAGCATTTTTCAGCGATTGTCCAGCTGTAGTTTATATAAGTCGTAATTTTCGGAGAAAATCAGAAAATTCACATTCCGTTCTTCTTGCGCACACAATCACATATATTTGTCCCGCTATCCGACAAACTCGCCGCTGAGCATTCGCGGTGAATTGTGCGGGCGATTGTGCGGCAAATTCCACCGGTACCGTTCATAATCCGCTGTTTAATCTATTCTTGTATAAAGTTCGATATTATTTCAAAACATTTGTTTGTATCGCAACCGGTATGTAACTGCAAATTCTCGCGTGAATGTGCGTTACAGGGATTACGCGTTACACAGAAACTTCAATGGACGCAATTGCAAAAGAAATGCAAATTACTATACATTTCTATAGAGAAAGATAAATGTTTTCTTTTTTTAATTATTTATTGTTGAAATAGTAGAAAGTAATTCTCTCTGATTGAATATTTCTTTCTTTCATTCATTATTTTTCTTATTATCTGATGCTCGTGATGATAGTCACTACGATTGAAGCCCGGGTGCAAAAACACGAGCGATTGGCTCAGAGATACCGACAGATACTCGATTCTCCTTCTTGGCTCGTTCCCGAACAAGTCTATCGAGTAACCGAGAAAAATGTCCGTACTCATCGATCATCGTTGAAACGGCGTTTGCATCAAGTACGTCTCTTCGCGTTACCCGGAACTAGCGGAGGAGTTTGGTCAATAGCCGTGCGCGCCGCTGCCACTCTTCTCTTCTGTAAACCGGCAAGCTGTCGAGTCACCGCTTTCGCAACTTTTCGGGACACGAGGGAAACAGAAATTCATCTCAGGAAAAGAGCTACATAATGGCGGATACTCGTGTCGTGATGTGTAAGCTGTTAAAACGCTTCTAAAATCTGTAATAGCCTCTCTTTTGACACGGTAACTCGAAATGTCCACGACACGAGGAAACTTTTCCACTCTAAGTTGCTGCTTAAGTGCTACTAGAGCATCGCCGTTGTATCAACCGCGGCGTCGGGCAAACATGAGAGCAACGTAACACAAGTTTTCGCGAGTCAGACGTACAAAGTCTCAGATTACAAAAATTTTTTATAGTGAAAATGACGATCGATTTCCTTTTTAAGTGTCGTCGAAAAATCTTAAAATTCTCTTGTTATTTTAATGCGTGCGTTTAATCGTACTCGTTTTCTTTTCTAAAAACATTATACATAGTAATAATAATACAAGAGAGAGCTCCGGAAGAATTTATCATTTAGAAATTAAATAAAACAGTTTTTATTGTTTTAACATTAATGGTTAGCTTCTGTCTCACGAAAAGCGGTGGATTTAGGAAACTGGAATTTAGTCTATATCGTGTGTGCGTTCCCCGTTAGTGTTAACATACGTCCGCATAGGAAACGGACAATTAAATTTGATTAAGCATCGTGACCTACGCGTGTCGCAACAGCTCGTCTGAACACGTACATCTCTAACCGAAAAAGATATGCGCGGCTAACTAGTATTTTTCCTACTGGATTCAGCGCATTGTTGTTTTAGAAAACTCTTTTCTCGGTTATAGCGTTTTCGATCGGCACGGATTAACTCGGAGCAATTGACGGCAATTTGACTAATCGACCAATCAAATTGCTTGATTTACCGAAGTGACATTAGCAATTCAACACGTACCGATCGAAAATGCTGTTAGTACACGCTGTAGTACCGCATCTTTTTGAAAAATAATATATCGATAATTATATGTTATATGTATAACTTACACACATAAAAATTATATAAAAATATAGCTTAAATTACTCAAGTAATTTTACAAGTAGTTTTACTTATAATAAAATGTCATTATTGGTTGACATTTATTTGCATCTGGAAAAAACCGGCGGTTTATTTTCGCTCCCACTTCCGCATGCATTAAAGAACAGTCGCCGGAAAAGTGAGAACACAGACCGTGGAGAAGAGCTTCCTCGTTAAAGTAGAAGCTATCCCACGCTGGTTACCATCCGTTCTTTTAATCCCAGATACACTTATCTTTCACGAAGAAGCCGCTCGAACTCGTATTTTATAGAGAATCCTTATATAGGTGATGTACATTTAATGCATATATATTCTCTACAAGTGATCTCTTGAAAAATGTGATATTTAATCAAGCTTTGTGTGTGTCTTGACTTTTTTACAATAGAGCACTTTCCAAAATAAAAACTAAATTTTAAAATATATACAAATTTTATGCAACTTTTGGAGAACTTTTTTCTATACTCTAAAATGTAATATTTCTCGTTCTTTTCCTTTCTCTCTGTTTTTTTTTTTCCACAATAATAAAGATTAATCCGATGTATTTCGAAAAAGCGCGGTGCAAAATATTCCGGAGTGAAGCAGAAGGAATTGTCGTGTACTTCCATTTTTCCGCAACGCTTTCTAAATATTAGAGCACGAAGAACACTACTGAGTGGTACGATATATCGGTAAGAAAGAATAGAGGGAAGAAAAGAAATTGTTCGAGATTACGGACGAGAGAAAGATTTCTACGTTATATACTCTCTTTTCAATCGAACGCCACAGAAGTAAAAAACGTTACAATTCACGATCAAGCTTTTCGCATTCATGAAAGTACTTTCTTAAATGTGCATCATCAGCGTTCATCAAAAATGCCATTCACAAAAGTAAGAAGAAAAAAAAAAGACCAAACTCGCAGATGTTAATTTCGTTTCGTAGATGTTCTATCCTTGAATAGTTATCTATTTCTTGGAAAATGCAGTGGTGCGAGAGCTGATGAAATATTGTTCAAGTGTAATATTACATAAAAAATATAAGAAATTGCAACACACCGAATGGAAGAAAGTGATAATAAATATGCGAGTATGTAATCATTTTTTGAAATTCAAGTGTGCGATATCAAAATTGTCGATCTGATTATAAAATCTGAAACTACTAAATGCAAATTCTGTTTTAACCTCTGATTTTCCTAAGACTCAATTAAATTAATGTTAAAAGAGGCAACGTGCATTTCTGATATCCGGCACAATGGGTTTATAGTGTTTCACCCGTGGTGCATAAACAACTTGACAAGTTGCTCTTCCCCATTATACTCAAGATGTAATGGGGAATGAGACACGACAATCCCCTACGGTTGTTATTTTCTCATCACTCCTAACTTTGGATAAATTTAATGTGTGTTGCAAGTAAATTACTCCGCGAAGCAGCGTGTTCTCAATACATGTTACAAATATGTTGTAATAATGACGTGACCTATATTTTTATTGCAATGCATTTGTCTCTATTCACACGCAAGCGTTTAATTACTGTAAAATAATGGTCATGTGTAATCCCAAACGCGGCAAAATAATGTTTTAAAAAATTATTAAAAATATACAATTTGAACGTTTTCGTATGTGATTAAAATATTCAGATTAGATTCTCAGACGTGTTTGAAATGTTTTAAGAATGTCTACTGTTATAATACTCTTTTTACTTTTTTATCAAAACTGTTTATTCTCAAGGAAACAAATTAAATTGGACTTGATCAAAGGTCATGAATATTAAGAATTCAACAAGACAATTGCCGAGTCTATTTGCCGAGCAATTGAATGTGATTAAAGTTTTTATCTTTGGATACATTAATTACATTCAATTGCCTTGGTAAACAAATACTCAGTAAAATAAATTTTATATTTTTAAGAGTATTAAACAAATATTTTTTCACATAAAAAACTGCCTTTTAGTAAATTTAGCCGACGTGTATCAATATAGCGACCTTAAAACTAAGATAAATACTTTCGATTCTTTTTCTTGTATCTTGAAGATGTCTGAAAACTGCGGGGTTGCCGGTCAAACTCCTAGTCCGCTGTTTCAAATAGCTTGTTGATATAAGTCTTTCTATAGGTTTACCTCAAAAGACTTTTTCTCCATCACAGTTTTTTTTAAGTAATTTTTTCAAGTTTAAGTTTTAATTTTCAAAATAATATACATTCTTAAAACATTTACATAAATGTTCTCGAACGTTTGGACTAAATAAAACTCAAAATTGAACGTCCATTGAACGTCATGTGCTGTATGAAAATTCATTGCATAGCATTCGCGTTTTATTCTTTAAATATAACTTTGATAGTAATATTAGTACGTATATCTCGCGTTCTACATTTCTGTATATATTTATACGCGTGCATATTGTTAATTCATATAATATTTCTTGCTCAAGCTCGTGTCGCGGTAGTTGACATTTTCTGTTCTCTATTCTAGTTCTCCTTTTCTTTCCTTTCTTTTATTCATTGTGGAAAAGGGAACAGTGTCCTGTCTTACAGTGTCTAAATTAATGTCAAATATCAAAATATAAATTTCCAATGTCTGTTCCCGAACAATTTTCATGTACGATTCGATGTAATCATTATTTAGAGCGATTAAATATAATGCATCTATCTCTGTAAAGTTTTTACTTCAGTAAATTTTTTTAATTCAAAAACAATATCAGAGCATAAAAGTCAGCTTTTTGTGCGTATAATGTTCAAATTATTATTTTAATTTACTCCGAAAAATGTTTAAGTAAAAACTTCCGAGAAAAAATTGAGCATGTTAATTAACACAAATACTTGAAGTTTTTTTTCACGCTCCAATAATTACGCGTGCAAAGCGCGATAAATTTTTGCATGACGCAAGCAGACCGATGAAAATCGCGTTACATTATCGAAAAACTCGATGAACGTTAATCGTTCGACGTAATCCGAGCTGATTTCGTTAAATAGTTATGAGTTTAGCGGAATTTGTAAATAATCAATTCGCGCGATATATTAGTACACGAGCCAACTCTCGTTAGCTAACTCCTTCGCGGTTTGACTTAGTAAGTTCCAACTTTAGTAATTAGCTCGTAATATCTTAGCGAGATTATTGCTTCATCATGTTGTTTTATGCGGGAAAAGTGAGAGACAGACACAATGATAAAACAACAAACTTTTATTCACTTGAATTGGACACGACACGAATATACAAACTAATCCGCGCGCGTGCGCATACAAGTTGTATTTCATGAAATGATGAAATAATTGTAAAAAGCGTGAGTTCAAAATTCGTTCTATAGATACGCATTTCTCTCAATATTATTATCCTCATCGAAATTTTTTACTAGTTAACTCGCTGACACAAAAACAGAAAATCTCGCAAAACCGGCCGCTAGTTTATTCATCTACAAAATTGTAGATGGAAATCTTAATGCGCGCGCGCGCGCGTTTCCAAGTTGGTAAAGAAAGTTTGCTTCCAAAATTGGGAATTATATTACCCGCAATTCGCGGTGCACTTTATCGTAAGTTGAAATGCAACGTCGTCACGGCGTAACGCTACACCTCGCAAAGAAACGAAAGCAGCATAGCGGTCAGAAAAGTTATACGAGATGGGGGGATGGGGGAAGAGGGGAACACAAAGTCCTGCTAAAACCCGCATATAGTTCTCTCTTCTTTTGCTTCCTCTCTCAGGTGGCTTAAGTCGTTGCGATATATCAAATTTCTTCCGTGGATTGACTGTGCACATATGATGCGTGAAGCCATAACAATGTAGACACGTCATATCACGCGAGAGTTCGAGCGAGAAGGCGGATATATGCGACAACTTGTTTACTCGTGGGAACTGAAGCCAAATGTCATTTGTTAGAAACGGCAGAAACATCTCGTTCTATTTCAAAGTCAACGTGCAGATTGTTTCGCTGCTTTATCATCAAATTCTTTCTCTATATGCGGATGCGCGGAAAAGTTGTCTCATTTACGGAATTTCCGAAGAGTACTGCACATATCTATTACACTATTGAAACATTTTGCAATTTTTTTACGAGATGCAAACCAGCATCAAAATATAGATTTTCGAATTAAAAATTAACTTCGAATTACAACGTGTAATTAATTTGAACTTTAAAAATTTTGCACGTACATCCAGCGCTTGATTCTTACTAGCCTTCTTATGTTTCGGATATATTTGAAGATGAGAAAACCGATGTGTACAATTTATATATTTGTCGTAATTGTTTAATTACTTGCTTGCAGATGTGAAACAGTTAAAATATGGTAAAAAGTACTGTTATCGATTCATACGGAAGTTGCTTTGAACCGAGTGTGTACTGCGATCGGAGGAATATGCTTTTGGCTTCTCATACTCTCGCTTAACTTGTATCTAATGTCTTGGAAAGTCTCAGTCCAAAAGTCACCGCTTCCATCTCAGCAATATTTCTTTCCGTCCAGTTGTAGTCTCCTTCCAAGTGGCGCATCCGAGTTGTTGCCAAGTCGCGATTACATCAATTCGTTAACAACTGGTGAGAATCTCGGAAGTCAGAAAACTCACGCGGCCGACACGACGCCGACTACTACCTCAGATCAAATCAAATAAAAAAAAACAGTTTCAAAAGAGATATAATATAATGTCGAATACGCGTTGTAGATAGCGCGCGATCGGAAACGAGTTTTATTAAAAGCAACGTCGTCTCAAAGAGAAACGCAAAACTTCGAACGGGAAGAGGTCTTGGAACATTAAATCCAATCGCAATCTTCCAACTGCTAGATGCAAATACTTCTTGTAACATGCAAATTTTATTGCATGCAAATATCCAAGAGAAAATGACATATGCACGCACTGAAAAGCGCACTTTGCATTGAATTAAGTGCTAAATAAAGTTAACGCTCTAGCGGTGGTTCTTCACGCGACAATTTGCTTACGTCACACACGTCTGACCATGAAATCGTTAACATTTTAATGAGTTTCTTGCAAATCTAATTGGTACATCAGTCTGGCCGGTAACCCATTTACTCTCACAATATGGCTATTCCAGGCTCACGGTCGCCAGTAAAATTACTGTGCCGCGTTTTCTTTATTTTCTTTTTTTTTTTCTTCTTTTTTAGTGCCGTAACGCAATTACACTTCCGTCTTTACATTAACTCACACAAACTTCCTTAATTAACTTTCTTAGATTGCCGAATAATGGAATAAAATATGTTAACGTCTCAATTTATTCCTCATTGTGTCAATTTAATGTTTACTTCTTTCGAGTAGTAACCAAGAAAATATTCTGCACGACTGTTGTAAAAAGGAAAAGCGATAGCGCACATCTTGCCTTGACATCAAGGACTTTCAAGTAAATTAAGATATATACTCTTGTACTCTTTTTCCAATTGAAATTAGTTTTTATGTAAGAACATATCGATTGAATTGAATTTCTTTGACAAGTTTCGCGAACTTTTAGAGACCTTTGAGTTTTTCGATAATTTTAACGAGATCTTTCGACCTTTTGGTAAGTTCTTTCTTGTATGAATTTAGTCTTTTCGGAAATAGTCAAACAGCTTTATCAATATTTTGCTTCAAATATTTTTATTTAACCACGTCATGTTTCTTTTAGTTGCTTTAGATAATTGAGTGGTTTGAATAAGCCTATATCGATTAGATTTTAAAGAATATGCACATATACAATGTGTGTCGACTTTTTCCGTCATACGATGAATTCTGTGTGAGTACGATATACGATATTTTTTTGCACTTGAAGCTGCGAAATTGAGATGTATGAGCGGTGATTATAGTCGAACCGTAAGAGAAACGTTTCTCTCTCCGGTCGGAACGACGTATTATTTTAGCGACGACGACGCGCGCGCGCGCACTCGCGCGGCAAAATGAGATCTTTCTTTGTAGATATCAAAAGACCGTGATATCAAAAGTGTGGATATTTCTTTCTCTGATGTACCAACTATTTCCGCAAAAATGTATACGAATGGACGCGCAAACGGAATACTACACGATCGCATTAATTATGCACATCAGCAAAAGAAATTCCGAATATATGACAAACGCGACTGAATATCCTTATTTAACTATATTATAAGATGTCAAGAGAGAAATAGGGTTTCGCGATTTTTCTGTGTTAAAATTCCAGGATCCGCGAAATCGTATCTCATCATGTATATAAAAATCATTTTTTTTTGTCTTCTATATACGATCTGTATATTTCTATATATTTTTTTTTTCGGAATTATTAATAATTGAACTTGTCTATTTTACATGTCACAAAAAATTATTTTTAAATATTGAGTCAAAATTAGATATATACGTTATTCTCCTCGTAGAATGCTAGAATATTAAAAAAAAAAAACCAGAGCAAAACTATTTAAAACGCATAAACGTGCAAATATTGTAAGCATCGGATATTCTCTCTAACATGATTTAAAAAATCAGATACAATAATAGTTTCATAAGACATCTTACTGTACAGTAAGACTGTACAGTAGCTGTACAGAGACTATTTATGTGACGATATATTGTAAAAATAACTGAAATATTTTTCATTTTACACGACAAATATGAAACTCTAACAGCGTCTGATATCCCTCAAATCTTGTCGGAACTCTGTTCACCTGTCATTTCGCGCACGAAGCCGTGCATCCATCCGTAAATCACTCATTTCTGTCATACGTAAACGCGGCATGTGTGTATCGTAAAATGAATACGTCATTCCGTCTACTGATTAGGAAAATGTCCCCGCGCCGCCGCCGCCACCACCGCCGCCGCTGCTGCCTCCGCGCCGCGCGCGTAGAGATTGCATTGCTTCGAGCACCACCATCAAGCGGATACACATTAGTCGTGCTATGCTATTTTCACGTCCGCGAAATGCAAATGCAGCATCACACAGATTGGCTCGCGCCCAAATCATACCTGTGTAGTCGGACTGTCGGTCGGTCGGTCGTTTGGTTGGCCGTGTGAATTCGTGTGCGCGCACGAAGTTGAAATGCCATTGCGAGTGCTCATTGCTCAAGAGAAGTTCGGGTACTGAGAGAAGGAGATCTATAATTCTGCCGTCAGCAGAAGGAAAAGCGGATGAAATCATACGCCAGCAAACGTCCCTTACTGCGATTATTCGCTTGAGTATCCGGCGTTAGCGGAATAATGGGAAATGAAACGCTTCATCGAAACTTCGAAAAAACGTTTAATCTTAAAACCCGCTTCTCGAGCTTGTCGAATGATGTGTGTGTGTGTGTGTGTGTGTGTGTGTGTGTGTGTGTTTAATCTATCTCACTCAGTTAAAATGACTTTAAAGTCATCGGAAGAATATTTACCAACTGCACGTGAAAAACAGTATAGGATTTTAAGAACAGTAATCGCAAACTTGTTGCCTCTGGATTAAATGCAAAAAGAAGATAAATATGTGGTTTTCACGTGTGCACATTATAAGTAGTCCTGTGACATTATTGACGACATAGATAACGCCACACGCGAATTACCCTTGCGATAATCCTCACGCGATTTCGCTATTCGCTGAGCTCAACAGTTAAACATTGTGGCGCAGTGCAGAGAGAGAGAGAGAGAGAGAGAGAGAGAGAGAGAGAGAGAGAGAGAGAGAGAGAAAGACTAACGCCTTTATCGCTAATAAAAACAATCATCTTCTAAATCATGGGGTTTTTTTTCGAGTCTGAAGATTCTAATGCGCGATCACACGCGCGCGATTTGTTGCAATAAAATTGTTGATATATTTATAATTAGTCAATATTTATACGCAACAGTTATAAATACTTGGAGAATTACAGGAACGCGTGAATTGCTGATTACATTGGCGGATTAATGTGTGTGATATACGTGTGTATAAACTTATATACGCGCACACATGTTCCGCAAAAACTTTTGCTCACCGTAAATGCTGTGTAACGATTAACTCGTTCGATGTTAATTTCGTGCTCGTACGTACATTTACAAATAAAAAATGCACAAGCGCACTCCGTTTAATTCGGAACATTATCAGTTAACAAATATAATGAAGATTTTTCTTATTTAGCAGAATGACACAGTAATGTGACATTGAAAAAAGCTAGGATTTCACTTTTGGAAATGCATTTTCATGTGAAAATCAAGAATAATATCATAATATTCTCTCAATACACTTCTCACGCAATTTGACGTGACAAACAAGTGCGTTTGAATATTTTTATCATCTCGTAAATGTGTGTGCGTATATATTTGATATAAAACCTCTAATATATATTTAATACACACGTATAATACCTAAATCTGCGTATATGTGTGTTCGATATTCTTTTTCACATCAGTGATATATCGATAACTCGACTTTAGTGTACGACGACCGCATTAAAAGTCGGGTTCACCTCCTTAACGCGCACTTTCGTGATAATATAACGCGGCATACATGTAACATGTGTATGAGCTTATATCGGTTATGGTGAAATTAACCATGAAGCATGACCGCACTGAACGGGCGCATAAAACGAACGCTTCGGAATGGAGCCTGGGTAAATCTCGAACGTTTGCCGACCTGGAACCTAGACCTAGACGAGAGAGAGAGAGAGAGAGAGAGAGAAAGAAAGAAAGAACGAGCGAGCGAGAGAGAAGAGAGGATATCGATCTCCGGACCGGCAAAACCGTTCCTGCGAAAAAGTACTTTACGATCGACGCGAATTTGGAGAGGGTGAGCGAGAAAAGCCTCGGTCGCGTGTGAGTGTGCCTCGTCGTTTTCGAGGTTTCGCGATCGCGTGCAAATAGAAACGCTTATGACCTTCTCCGTAAAATATCCACCCGCAAAATCGCGCGACGACAAGTATATTTTCGAGACGGCGGGATGAAAGACGCATGATGTAATCGACGTAATCAGAGACACATGTCAGTCGCGCCGCCGCGCCGTGGCTTTTGTCGAGATCGACCGGGAAGCGCTGCGACCGTGGCGTGATGCCAATTTCTTGCTATACGAAAATAGGTGGAGGTCGCGGACCCAAAGATAAAGAGAAAAAGAGAAAGAGAGAGAAAAGAAGAGAGGGAGAAATAAAGAATGAGAGGATTAAACGATTCCCGATTTCAAAAGATGTCGCACGGCGGATCGTCATGAAGCCGCATAAATGAACGATCGATATGTTGCACTAATCCGCGTGTGCACAATACTTCCACGTCCTAGTACTTACATTCGCTTGATAAATATACAGTGCATTACAAAAAAAACTCATTAAAATCGAGAAATTACAAACAAAAACCAATAATGTTAATCGTTACTGATGATATATCTCGCAAAGCACAACAATTATTTATTTCTTAAGATAGATGAAGCTTCTTATTCTTTCAATTTGAGAGCAGTGAGATTTTATGCGTTATTTAAAAATCATCAGCATCAGATTTAATAAGTCAATGTTAGGTACTAGATTACGCACTCTCTTTCTCTCATTTCTTTCACTCCGTCCGAAAGTTTTGCAAAGTTGTATAAATGGAGTGCTGGGAATGCACACACGTTTTGATCAAAGCGATTGCGAAGTTCCTGAATGAAATACATCACACTACTTCGCCGATATCGGACATTCATATTAAAAAGTAAGCACGACAGGAGTTCGATTTTGCACTTTCTACGAAATGGAATTTATTGGCGTTTTATTTTTTTTATTTTTTTTTTTCAATGCCGTTATAAAATATTCTGTAATCAAATATTCATTTATTGTTATTGGCATATAAAAACTTCGTTATTGATGATCTTGTGCATTACGAAGAAAATGGAAATGCAAATGGATCATTAAAAATTACTCAAATATCACAAACCAATAAAAATCAATTACGTTTTTCTGTGTAATTCGAAAAAGTGATTAGTTTTGTGTGTGTAAATTAGATACGGAAGTTTGTTATGTTTAAATTTCTTGCACTATGCGTGATGATTTTTAAAATTTTCACAGATATAAAATTTTATTTTGAAATTTTCAATGCAAATATTTTTCAGCAGCAAAATAAACGTCTTTTAACAAATCGACGCGATCCATTCGGATAAATATAGCGTTCTTGTCCTCGTTTTATAATATACACACATGTATATACTGTTTGAAAGAGAGATGGGAAAAGGAAGAATTTTCGTGTTGCGATGAAACGTTTTTCCCGATATATTGAAATAGAGACTGATATGTGTATGCAATAACTCGCTGCATAACATATTTACCTACTATGCCTACATATGAACTATTGAAATATAAAACTGACTATAACTATAAAAGAATTCGCCGAAAATGTTCTCTATAGTAAAAAACAGTGTGTAATTTTTTTTCCTTTTAAACTTCGATAACGTTAATTGCGTTCTATTTTGTAGAGCTATTTTGTAAAAAGTTATTATTTTTTATACAATATATCGTATATTATCACACGCCGGCCGCAGAATTGTTTTTTTTTCTAGTAGAGGTTGGATAACGCATCAATATTCTAATAATCGAAATATTTTTGCAACGGGAATTTTCACTCAGCTGCCTTCTTCGCAAACTTGAAATTTAGAACGCTCAATTTCAGTAACGAGCATTCGTTATTGCTCATTTTCTCATTCATAAGTGAAAATTGTCGTGATTATCACATCGAGAAATTTTCATACAATTTTGTCAAGTTCCTCTTCATTCCTCTTCATTTCCTCTTCACAACGAAATATCGTTAAGAACGTGTTCCTGTTTTAAGAAAGATTATAACTTTATGTTCCTCTCGATCGAGTTTTCCAATATTATGCGTAAGCTTCATCGAGTCTAGTTTAATCTTTATCGTGCGGACTTTTAAATGGACCGCTAAATGCCGCGGCCGGGATCTAAATAGCCGCGCGCAACCATCTCGTAATTGCGCGCACAGGTGGAAAATAATTTATAATCCTTCTCACCCGAGTTAGGTAGAGACACGAAATAAAAATGATATTAAAGAGAAAAAATAATTGAGTTATTCGCAGAGAAAAAACCGAAGATGCTGTTAGGCGCATTTAACATTGCTTTTAAAGGTTAAGCTGACACTGAAATTTCCAAGGGTATGATCGCGAAACGAGTGCTCCATATTCGGTTAATGTTCAAAGATGAAAATGAAGTTACTACACCGTTGCCGTATTTAAGCGATGGTCGATGCACCCGCGAGAGCCTTTTATAGCATGAGAAGCTATTAGAGCTTTATTCTAAGGAGGTCTTTGATTAAACTCAATTACACGATGTTTAATTACCGAAATGTATTAGTTTTAAAGCTTCACGTTCCTTTCTTTTTTTTTTATCTAAGAAGATAAATATGCTCGGAATTGTTAGTGTTCTCTAAGGTAATTCTTTTCGAATGCGTGTGACACAAAGTAATCATAAATTATACCGGTAGTTAACACTGTGTGATGGCAAGTCTGACAGCCTCATTACGATGCGAATTGGACGGGATGTAGTCGCGCAAAACTTTTCGAAGAAACTTCCTAAGAAAGTACCGGGAGAAGTATTATGGTCAAAGTCATTTCCTTTAGACGTAAAATATCCCTTCGTGACAAGCAAATCTTTGAAAATTTTCGCTTTTCCAGACGTTCGCATATATAAACTAATTAAATTTCTCTCTGAAATATCGCTCGTCTAACAATTCGCGGCCTAGTAATCACACTACGTTGACGCGTCAATTTTTCTTGCGCACAATTTAAAACTTGATTACGTTGTCTATTTCGCACTTAACGCGCGCGATCATCTATATATCATAGCTGTTGTTACAAAGAGGTAAATGGACCGTTACTTTGTGCTCACGATTGAAGTGATATATTTATAGAGACGCGATAATAAATTGCATTTCGCACGTTCCCAATTTGAATTAAATTCAAAGCCGCGCATCCTGCCGCGAGAGCCGGTATCATGGGAGAAAATCAGACACTATTGTCTTCAGTGTGAAAATCATCCTGAGATGTTGATCTCGAACATTGAGTGCGTTTTCCGAATAGTGTTGTTCGTTTTGGCGCGGTGATCGATGGCGAGAGAAATATTTTCCATTTCGCTTATCTGTTACTCCGTTATCAATTTTGAATACAATATCTACAAGATAGATGTCACAACGACGAACCGCTATTTCGGTCAAAAGAATTCAACACATTTTTAGGTAAATTAATTTAAAATATAAAACATTTTTTTATCAATGCAGATACGCGCGCGCTTAACGTCATATAATATACTTATTTGTTAGAGAATTAATTTTTTTATAAGTATACTAACTATACTAATAGATATAAAAACTAACACGAGACGAAGCTGTTACCGTTTAAATTATACGACAAGCATCTTCTTGCCATTACAAATCCCTATGTGTTTTGTGGCAAGACAGCATTTGCATACGGGTTGTGCGCGTCGTAACGAGTACGCCCTTCGTTCTAATAATGAGTTGTGTGCTGATTTATCTCGAATAGAAACAGACCGTTTCCACATTGCTTTTCATTATCCCGAATGTAACTGTAATTATTCTGGTTTGCAGCGCGCGGATATCGGCAGAGATGTTGATCAAGACCTCGATGCGCGTTTCTCTCCTTAGTATCAACTAGAACTGTTTCACGTCTCTCGAGAATGCCGTATATCTTTGTGCACGTTGTGTGCGTATATGAATAGAAGATGGAATTAATGTCGAGAATGATATTTATTACTTCGTTAGCAATGAGTTTCTTTCTCTCTCTGTTGCTTGTCTGCGGAAACAATAATTTTACTTCTCACAGTTTAATTAATATTTTAATAGCTTGTCAGCGTCTTTATCATCTTGTCATCGCCATTTCGGCGAAAATGCGAGTTAACATTCTACCACGTAGAAATATTCTATAGAAACACTATTTTCTATAGAATAGAGAACGCGTAAGGTTTCTATCGGATTCTTATCTCCGATTTGCATAAATTTCTCAGGCAATCAAGGTCGTATAAATTTCCCACCAACGTCCCACGAGTAATTCAGGCAGTTCGTTCTTACCCTTTTCACGCCTCGGCGACGTCGGCGTAAGTCCAACTTTCGGAAAGAACGAAAAACGAAGAAATGACGCTATTAGTGACACCGGGAGGAAAATAGATAGAAAACGGAAAACGCGAAAAGTCCGGGACGATCTAATCGTAATGATCGCGGTCGTTTTCAAGCGTATTATCCTTAAATTCAGTAAGATTTCAATCAGATTTAATACCCAGAGAATATTGTGCGCGTGTGTCTTAATAATATCTTTACTTCCGTAGATTTATCTTTTCGCGCTATTAATTTCTGTGTACTTATTAAATTCCGGTTTATTCACCTTCAGCCCTTCTTACCTTCCCCATCCCCCCCGTGTTCTTCTGAGAAAATTTATTTTCTAGAACAGAATATCCGTATCTTCTATGGATTTCCTCGCCGGGTTTTTCTTTTCTTCCAGATTATTTTATCTTCACAAGCGTAGAGAACAAGTTTTTATTCTTTTGTTTTAACAGTGTAGCATTAAGACGTCCTTAACTTCAGTGAGTTTTATTATTATTTTACATTTATTATTATATCAGTATTGTGTGCTGTATAATTTGTATATCTCTGGAATGTGAAGTAGACGCGACGTCAAAAACTGCTTGGGTCGATTTAAAGTTCCAGCGCGCGGACGTTCGAGGTCGTCGGAAGCTCCTCACATGGTAGCTATAGCATCGTGAAAGACATACCGGTCGGTCGATGAGAACCGAGGCGGAGGAACCACGCTCGAGAGAACGCCTGTTCTGACCCTAGACGCGCGACTTTACGTGTCGTTGACTGCGCCCGAATATACAGGAAGCCTGCACGTGGGAACCTCGCGCGATGCACGTCGCCTTTGCTTAAGGAGGCCTGTTGCCTCGAAACAATTACCGCTCCCACAGCTTTGTATGGTATCGCACATCGCGCCGGTAATAAAACTCGAAGGAGTGAGCGTGAGTGCATATATAAGCCCGTACGAACAGAGTTGGAATTTCTTTTTTTTTTTTTTTTCAATCTTAACGCGCGATATGTATGTAGGTCCATGAAACCATGAGTGATTTTCAATGCACTTTTAGCTTCTTCTATTATTTATAGCCGAGAAAACTGATTGGGATTTAAGAACAATAAATCTCGAATTAAAAACTGCAATATTTAGCGGTCTGTAAATCAACTTGCTTTTTAACTCTGTCTTGAAAAATAGAAGTTTAAGAAATTTGCGCGCAAAAGAGAGAAAGAGAGATCAAGAAGAGAGTGCGCGCATTTTTCACGTTAACTGAATAATGCTGCATTTATTGGATCGTTAAACTTGCCTGTTGGAGTATCAAAAGAAAACTTTTCGGTTCACTCAAGAGATGCGAAAGATCGTAAAACGAATAAGTTTACTTTTATTCGTTTAGTTATCGTATTCATTAAATTAGCTGCAAATGGTAAAACGCGATTTACAAAACCGTTTTTGCGGACTCGAAGCTTTTTCACGGGTTTGTGTTACTACAGAGTTCGATTTTGTCTTACTTTGGAAAGAGCTGCATTCATCCCCTGAAAAGATCGAGAGCAAATCGAAAGTAGTTTCTTTCCCGGAAATAAATATTTAGTATGTATTTCTCATATTGACTCGGATAATTTAGGATTAATGAGATGTGATATTCTTCTCAGGAACTTTTTCTCAGCTCATTCCTGCTGCTCCAAACTCGTAAATTAAAGTAAAGTAAAAGTTTCGCACTTGAGGCTTTCTCTCGAGTGGTGTTTAGCGTGTATTGCTGCAAGACTACCCCTTCGTTTGTAGAATGTATATTTCCATCGAGAGGAATGATCTCGCAGAATTTTATGAGCAGACGTTTACGATTTGATATGATGAACAATGTATTTCCGCTCGCGTCAAGTTTTCCGCTTGCTTTATTTGAAATATTACGGTACGAAATGAAATAGAAATATCCAATTAAGGTTTGTATTTCTCTAATGGCAAATAAAAGGGTCTCAAGCGATTGGAAAAAGTATAATGCGAAGTAAAAAAAACAGCGGAAATCAGCAATCCTCTTATAACTTGTATTTTCTTATATTTACACTCGGTTGTGTACATAGATATATTCATTTCATTCTGGAGGAGATTTTCGAGTTTACTTCATGTTTGCTCGTGGCAATCCAATAAGCTTGTTCAAATAAGGGAAACTGATTTAAATATAATATTTAACTGTAATATCTCTTTATAAATCGCAAGATTTAATTATTTACATTTTGATATTCGACGTATAAGAGTACCGATAATTATCACGTGACTTAAAAAAGAAAAGAAATAATTACTTAGAAGTGTTTCATTTCGTATTTCGCACTAGTTCTTGCCGCAATACACATCCCCCGGGTATCCTCAATTCCTTTCGATGTATCGCGCGATGTAGTGCGGTGATACTGCTAGACTGCCGCGAATTAATAGCGCCGTCGTTAAGCTTTCCCCATGTCGTGCCAAATCCACAAATCGGCCTGTTAGCTAGGAGTCTACATGGGAATGTATGCGCGCATCAGGGACAATACACGTATATACATAAAGTATATCATGGGATTCAGGAACAGACAGAAGGAGTTTCGTACATACGTTCAGGGATACTAATCTTCTTGAAAATGAGAGATGCTATGGGAAGAAAGACAGGTAGACGGGCGGAAAACACGAAGATATCTCTCAAATACGCAAAATGTTCCGTCAGTATTTTTCCGCGCAGGGTTCCGAGGAACGGCCGGAGAAACGAGCTTTCGCCTAGACGGAAGGGAAGACACAGAAGAAACGACGGATTGATTTACAAGATGTCAACTTGGACTTTTGCCGCGCGAGATTGTACGGCTTTGCTGCTTGATGATTTAGTAACATAAAAAGTGGAAAAAACTGCGATAGTTGTACGTAGATTTTTAAAGAGACATAGAGTTTAAAAAGTTAACTGATTTTCTGACATGACGCGCGAAGAAAAAAGAAAGAAATAACTATAAGTGCTCATTGAAAATTTATTTTCTTCAATCACTGTGTTGGAAAAGAATTATTAGTTAGATAATTTATTAGAATTGCGTATGTGTGTGTAAGGCAGTGACGATACATCACGTCACAAAAGTCGCGATCAGTGGAAGTAAAATGCGATTTGGAATTTAAAGACGGGACAGCTGTCGGTTTTGGAGCGAGAACAATGGCAGTAACGCGAAGGATTTATTGAACATTTTGGGACGCGTTATAACCCAGATAGTCCAATCGCGGAACTTGCACGGTGTGCTTGACTGATGAATTATTCATCAAGATGAAGTACAATCGTTCTCCGGAGGCCGCAACAAATCACGGCGCAGCGCGACAATCTCGCAGACATACAAACATACTTTTGTTCTTTCCGCAGATTCTTTCTTATTCTTTTGTTTCTTCGTTCGCGGAAAATCCAACTTGATTTGTAACTTGTCAATTTTGACGTTAAAACTTTAATGAGCATCGCACGATCAGTGTGATGCAAATAAAAATGTTATTTAATTATAATTCAGTATTTAATTTATAATTCAATATTATACGTGTACACATGTATAATTAATTAATTAAACAATTAATCAGTTTAAATATTTAGTTGTTAATATGTACTTTGCGCGTGCTCTGCTGTTTAAACTCATTAAAATGATTTATTTAAAGTTTTACCTTACCACACCACGTGCTACGTCTGTTTATGTAACGGTGGAGGGACATCCGACATTCTGACGGAAAATCCTATATTTTGAAGAGAATCCTCGCGGGGCACTCGAGTCACGTAGATCTCGTATGTAAAGTGCACGTGTCTAATGTAAATCAGCGTCATCAAAAATGTTAAAGAATAAGAAAGAGAAAGAGAGAGAGAGAGAGAAAGTTAAGATTTACGTATATGTAAATATAAGAACATCACTCGAAGTTATCACGCGATTCGTTTATATAAGACGTTTAAATAAATAAACGACTCAGACGGGAGCGACGAACTGAAAGCATGCGCGATAAGGAACACGTCGTGATTGTCTCATTCGCAAGTAATCGCATCAATGTTGCTTAACCTCATTGGTCGGTTTAAACAAAGCCATTGCACACGAAGTATTTCGAACCGTGCAATTCGAATGCGCTCGTTAGCGTCGCCGTCTAAATTTATGCGACGTATTATTGGTTTGCACAGACAATCAGCGTAATTGCCTATATATAAGCTAAAATAATGTAATATCTATGCATAATGTAATTCTATGCGTTCGATGTTACGCGCACATACGCAATGGTACATACATATAAAAATATATTTAAGCGCGTGTATCTACAATAATAATACATATCCCAAATATATTCTAGCAGCTTTAAAAAAATAAAAAATGTATAGTAGGATATTGGTTTACCCGCGAATCCTCGATCAATTATTATTAATCTGTTATATATACATTATTTCCCTCTGATTTAATTAATATCCCATCAATTATGTTGCAAGCTATAATAAGCATAATTCACTGCGAATTGATCTCCCACAGAACAGCCGGAAATCATTCCCGGCGTTTGAGTGAAAATTTCCGGAACACTTCTCTATCATCTGAATATTCATAATCACAAATTTCCTGGTAAAATGAATCCATCACGGACTCACTTCTTTAATGCAATATAAAAGGTTCGTTCTTCGGTTTTTCTTTTCTTTTGTTTTTTTTTTTTTTGTTTTTATCTCAGTCCGTTTAAGGGGTTGAAACTTTGCCAGACAGAACGACGCCAAACGGGCTTTGCACTCAGGAAATCCACCTCGAGAGAGATCCGCCTTTTCTGCTCTGCAATAACAAATGGCTCAGGCCCGGGTCTCATAAGAACCTAATTGAATTAGCGAAGACCGTCAGCTAATCGCGCGAGATATTGCCTCGATTTGTTTGCGACTGCACGGACGTGCGGACTACGAGTAACGATCGGAACTGCAATGAATTAATCGTTTCTCAATTTGATCCTTTATTTTTCTGAGAAAAATTGTTAAAACGCATTTTTACAAGATTAAAACGCACACATAATGAGACAAAAATAAGAAGTAGATGAATTTCGGTAATTAAGAGCACGAAATAATTCAGAAATTTTTACTCGTAAATTTTTACTCGTATGTAAATAGTGTATGCGTAATGTTAAAATTTGCTCGAATGATCACATCACGAATCTAAGTAGTGTGAAAAATGGATATTTTTGGCGTTTAAAGAACGTCAATCTGTATGAGAAGTTTAGAAGTTTTAAGTAAAAGCGGACATTAATCTCTTCCAAGTAGCAAACACGCTGTGCCAATATTATTTTAGCAAGAGATATTCGATCAGCAATATTTTAACATGTAGTTTTGATCATTCAAAAATAGATTTTACAGTAATTTTTATATCAAAGATAATTAAAAAGAAATAATTTTGATGTAAAGAAATATATTGAAAGAGAATAATTTTTTTTGAAATTGAATAAAATGTGTGAAAGAAAACAAGAGAAAATATATTTTATTGGTCAATGGATTTATTTTTAATTGATAAAAATCGCAATTCTTTATCCGATTTTAATGAACTCTTTTAATTAGAAGAATATATGAATACACATAAATCAATATACTAGTAATGCGTTGTGTTTATATATAGAGAGAATATCGTTTGTTTTTACTCTCTGAAAATAAGCTAATAATGGATAACGATTAATTTTAATAACTGAATAATCCGTATAACACTTGAATGCAAAGCAATAATTATAGGTACCATGTGCGGAGACCTTGTTTTGTACTCCAAATTGGATAAAGTAATTATCTTTGGCTGCGGAACGTTTGTTGCGACTCATATGTAATTTAAGTTAATGAAATGTCGAGAGCAAGATCTGATTGGATGCGCTAAATAAGCGCTAATGAGATTGCAAAGTATATGCGCATGGTGGCCGCGATATGTGTGTGTGTATATATATATATATATATATATATATATATATATATAAACGAAGAAATATGCGAATAAAATTAATTATATATATTATATATATATAAAATATATATATATATATAATATATATAATTAATTTTATTCGCATATTTCTTCTAATTAAATTTCACTTTGTACTTCGGAACGAAACCAGACATAATTAAAAACCAAATCTTTTTCACGTGCATCTGTGTGATGTAAAATGCTTTTTTCCTGCGTCATTTGTAATCCACAAACTAAGTAAAATAAATATCATATAAGAATGTTTATGACAGATTATTCATACATTTATCTCCGAAATATGTAACAAATGGAAAGATTTCGAGAATGATACTAATGAAACATAAATTTTCAGTGAATTCGATTTGTTTGTTGCGGAGAAACACGTGGATGCGAGAAGCTTTCGCATTATTCCGCGTTCCAAACAACTTTCTGGATCGCGGCGGAGGAATTCGGTTTAATGCGGTTGCACGTCGAGGTGCCAAATCGTCAGAAAACGATCACTGACCCTATACGTACGCGCGTTCTCGTGTATGCATGTACGATGTAATGCGAGGAAACTTCCAAAATTGGTACCAACTCGGATGTACCTTGGTGCACGTTCACTGCGGATGTACTGCAGTAGACCGATACGTCACCTCCCTTCCTCCCCCGTTACAATTCCTTCCTCCCGAGACATTGACCTCGCACAATTGACCCGACGTTTCCGATAGCACAGAGAGAGAGAGAGAAAG
>QVNW01000533.1:0-34247 GCA_014825475.1 Pseudomyrmex flavicornis
AAAAGGTTGTTGAAGCTAGTATGAGAGGAAAAATGGGAGGAAGGGAATATATAGACGACGAAGATTGAACGAATAAAAAAAAAAAAAAAGAGTATTATGAGAGCGAGAACCGAGCAAAAGCGAGCCAATACGAGACTACAAGGCAGTTGGGGCTCGTGCCAGATGCGCGTTTACACGGGCCCTGAATACTGTAAATGCACTATCTGGTACGACATCTCTTCTGTCGCCGCCATCAGCGACCCACCACCACGAGTGGCACGACGTCATCTTTTCTGAGAGTGTCGTGTGATACGTATACAAAATGACGTGTTGTATATAAACTCGAACAATATCGGACTGCTGCGGCGTCTCTTTGTGTCACGAGCAAGAATTTTAACACACGCATCGGAAGGGCGACGTGCATCCGCTCTTCGGATATTACACGCCGAAGCTTCTTGCGAAGCTTCTTGAAATCGTTATGTATATATGCTGTTTGATTACGTAACGATATCTTGAGTTCTGGTTTAAATTGGCTATGGAAAAATAGTTTTCAGGTCTCGATCTTGATTACAACCCATTAAAAAATAACGATGACGAAGTTAAAGTCTCTCGAATAGAAAAAAAAGAAAGTACGGTTTTATTTCACAACTCACCACGGTAATTTTCTCTCTCTGGACCACATTTTCAAGAATTTACAATTAATATATTTTTTCTCGTTAAGTTTCTTCAATTCATTTTTTACAAACACTGCGTATATTTGTTCTGCTGCATCGAATTGCTGCATTTGCGCATCGAATATCTATTGTCCTTTATTAATATAAATCACAACAGCATATATACAGCCGTGTACAATCAACACCCCTCTGGATTTTTAAATCGAACAAATGTCAGTCTTGTTGTTTTTTTTTCACGAACGGTTTTTTTCAGCGACGATCAAATCACGGAGGTTACAATTTAATGCATGTTTAATTTTACTTTCAGTAATTAGAAATATTCGAAGGAAGCATGTGAAAAAATATCGAATTTCAACTGTATCGATGTTTCTGCAGCAATGCGTAATTGTGTGTGTCGCAAGTTTTTCGTCGCGAATATTAACGTTCGTTCAAGGTAACAATAGCTTATATGGAACTTTGCATATTGCATATAAATTTATTTATTTTTCAAACGATTGATAAATAAGCAACGCAACAGTGCCTGCAATTATCGTGACGTACGCAATTGTTGCGTAAAAACTGATTTTACGCGGGAGAAATTCATTGAGAGATGCACTTGAACGTACGTGAAGTATATCGCATTTCGCGGATTGAAGATGCACCCCTCGAGCGATCGAAGGCACGGTTGCGTTTCTGACAAATGAATAGATTTTCATGCGATATTATTGACGCGCGGTAACAAGTCCCGACAAATTATAAATAAATAAATGTATGATGGCGTTCGATCGTCCAATTTGACGGCGAATTTGTTAACGGAGGAACGCGCGTTGCAGCCTGGACTCATGTAATGAAGCTTAAACGTGTATTTATACCGATGGTTTATGCGCACGCAGCTTATATATATATATATATATAGAGGACCATATATTGTATCTCAAATGGTAATAAAAATCATCTAATGCTTTTTTTATTTACTTTCACACACCAGCGCCTCATGTTAATCAATTATTTATTTGGTCGAGCGAAGGTGGGTTTGGAGGAAAGACTTTTTCAAAGTCTTTTCTCTGTATTTAATTAAACAAAAAGAAAGAAAAATCGCATTGTCAGTTAATTGCAAAAATTTTGTAATAATTGTATCTTGCAGAAAAAACTTTTTGACACTAATTTTTTTTTATCAATCAATACAAAATAAGTATCGGAGCTAATGTGACTTATTATTGATAAAGTTTTTTTTTTTTTTTTCACACGCGCGAAGCAACGTTCAATTCACAGAACCTTACACGTTCTGTATCTCGGCAACAGCTGAATCGCGATCGGGTTTTTAATAGATCCAATCGATTGCTCGAAGTTTTATACATTATATAACGAAAGTATTTTTATTTTTGCCCCGTGTGATCTTTAAAGAAACATCGCCATGTCGGAAAGTTAAGAGATTTTTATATAAAAAGTAACGTTTATGCGTACACATCGTCGTTCGGCCAATCTAAGTAAGTTTCTCCAGTACACGTATAATTAGTCGCGCACGGCGCAGCCAGCACGTTTGCGCGTCGACATCTTCCGACTCCAAGGTTTCTCCTCGTGGAGAGGAGTTGTGACCGATCAGAAACGCCCCCTGTGTGCGTACAATTGCGAATCTGCAGGGTTATTCGCAAGCGAAATTTTTAACATTTATAATTCAATATTTTACATGATAAAAAAGAATTGCTATATTTGCTATTTATAAAAATATGTTGTAAATATATTGAAAAGAAGTTTACTTAAATAACATGTAAAAACTTTTTGAACTTTTAGTATTTTTAAAATACATTTGTGTGCCATTGGTTCGGCGCGTTTTCGAATTACTATATTTACTATTGTATTTATAAAAATATGTAAACATGTTAAAAAAGAAGTTTATTTGAATACCGTAAAAACTTTTTGAACTTTTAGTATTTTTAAAATATATTTATCATTAGGTCTTGGTTGGCGTTATCATAATATTATGCATAATTATTAATATCTAATTGTTTTACTTCTGGAAGAGTAACTCGGTTATATTGACAATAATGATATACGGAGAGGAAAGGAAAGAAGAAGGAGGGGAAGGAGAGAGAGAGAGAGAGAGAGAGAGAAAGAAAGTGAAGAGACGAAGATAGAGAGAATCAGAGGGACAAGCGAAAGCTCGAAATACGCAGTTAAAAATAATTGGCTTCTATAGAAACGGAAGCAAAGTGCCTCTTGAAGCCAGAGATTCGTCAGAGGCAAGGTCAATCGATAGAGAAACACGTGTGCCACGAGTTTACGACGGGTATATTCGTATTCTTCTTGCTTCGTTTGCAAAATCCCGCGAAATTTATACTTACCCTCGATATTTTGCAAGTGTATAAACGGTCGCGCAACTTACTTAAGAATTTCCTCAACGTTAGGAAAGCGATATTATATAATCGCAATCGCGAATACAATCCGTATCGATATTTTGGAAAAAGAATCTTTCTAATAATGTTGAACGAATATTTTCTGGGTTTTTTTTTTTGCACAGTTTAGTTGAAGATATTTACTGTTGCGGCAACGCGTCAACGCCGTATTGGTTTTATGAAAAAATATGATTCCCCTAATGTGTCGAGTTTACGTTACACCGTTTTTTTTTTTTTGGTTAATCTCGTCTCCGATGTACTTGAGTCGATTATAATCTTCTGTACAATATACATACGTAGTTAGTTGTTTCAAATTATAATTGTTAATGCACGAAAAGAGATGATTTTCCGACGAAGCGTTGAGATTTCCAATACGAACACGGAAAAAACACAGAACGCAAGAGGACGGGTCCATCGAGCTTGAACAACAAAGTATTCGAGACACGAAGCAGATGTCTCCTTCGTGAAAGAAGGACTTACCTTAGCGATCGGCATGTTGGCAGTGTGGTTAGCTGGTTGTGTGTTTGATATATATATCACGACCGCTATCGGCACTGCAATTATGACGATCGCAGATCATCTTGTAAAAAAGAATCGCCGTCGAAAGTTTCGATTTTTGAATATCCCAAATTTCTTGATATCGTCTATTAAAAAAAAAAAACTTTCTGTTTTGCGTATTGCGGCAAGACGACGTTAGCTTGAAACTAACCGTGGGATTTTTCTTTGCTTTCAGATCAGCCTACGTATCCTTCGGAGGTCTTCTGATGAGACTGCAAGGCGACGCGAACAACTTGCACGGTTTCGAGATAGATCAACATATGTATCTGCTGATGAAGAAACTTGCATTTTAATATCGTTCATGGCACATTCTTGTTTATAAATTTTTTTAATACACACACTGTACAGCAATTTACACTTCAATAAATTTATAAACTTGATCACAATTACCTTTTGTGTGTGATTTAAATGATTCTCCTTTTCTTTCCCTTGTTGAAATTTGATTTTTTTTTTTTTGACCTTAACTCGATCATTTACGTTGCAAAAATTGAGTTACCAAAGCTTGTCGCTTTAAACAATTAAGAAAAATAAAACTATTTTTACATTGCAAATTCTTTGTTTTCATCGGAGTTGCTTTGAATTAACTTAAACAGTATTAAACAACAAAAACAATTTTAAGTATAATAATTGTATTTTAACGTCTAATTTTAGATAAAATTTTTCATTAGAGAGCGTAGTAATTAACAAAAAACAGAATTCAGAGATATCGAATCAAGATCTTTTATGTTGACTAAGTTAATTCTTTGGAAGTTTAATTGAAATTAGAATTAGAAAATGAAATATTAGATCAAATATTAGAATTAGAAAATGAAATGCACACGGAGTGATGAAGCCAAATCAACTTGGAATGGATTGCCAAGTGCGTCATTTGGTTACAAAAATTACAAACAAGCGACTAAACACACGTCCTTGCTTATCAGCACATAAGTAACACTAAGATTAAGAGAGAGTCAATTCGTGCAATTAAAATCGAAACATTCTTTATTGTTTGCTTACGATGCGTGTAAATAATAAATAATGTCCCCGCGAGATAAAATATGGATCAAACCGCATCCAAATATGACGATATCACCGTAACATTGCGCAATCTCTAAGCGACAGCGCGTAGCAGTAGCCCGAAACGCTTAAATAATTCAAGATCCGATCGTAAAAATAAATGGTCTAATGACATGTAATTCAGTTTTGCACCATTGCGTAACGTATCCCATGTCTATAGCGAGAATTGACATTTCGAGTCTAACTGCGACAATGAAATATCTAATGAGATATTAACGAATTTCACATAATAAGTGTTTCTTATAGTTTCTTATAGTTTTTCTTCTTTTTTCTATTTAAAAACAAATTTGTTTCGTAGTCATGCTTCTATATAAAATTATGATTTGTTCTTAAAATTCTAACGTTAAGACATTAACGTTAATTAAAACTTGTAAAATATAAAACTATTATATACGGGGAGGGGAATTTGCTTTAAGCATGTAACATAATACAAACATTATTTACATCGAGCACTTTCCAAGCACTTTGTTTGATCAATATGTGTTCAGTTTTGTTGTTATGATGACACGTAAGCATTGATCGAACGATGTGCAAACGGCGAGTCCTTGCTTGTCCGGACTCCAATCCAACGAGCTGATGGGTTGGGACGAGAGTGCACAGTTCTGCAGCATGCTGACATTGCCCACGACTCCTTCTTCAATTCCATCGGCGTCTGTGATTTTTCTCTTCTCCGGATAATTACTGAAAAATCAATGTATATATGTCAATTAACTGCACTGTTTTTCTTAAAAAAAAAAAAGAAGAAAACATTTACTATTTCCAAAGACATATTGTTCCACTGCCACCACAAGTTGCAAATAAGTCACGATTTTGCGGCAGATGTTTAACCAGCCATATTGTCGATTTGTGAGCCTAGAGAAAATCAAGATTATCAAAATCTACAAATATATAGATAGAATAAAATGAATACAATACTTGAACTAATTGGATAACGAACCTTCTGAACGAGATAGGCAAAACCCTTCTTAGGATGTTGAGTCTTCAAGTCGAAGAGATAAAATTTCGATTCTAGCGTAGTGGCGACCAGCTTATTCATGGGAATATCTTTCCTGTCAAACTCAAGACCGCACACTCCATTTCTTAAATTACTCTCCCATCTGACCGACATCGCTCTTAAGTCAAACATTTTGACATCACCGTTGTCATATCCCGCGGCCACTACTCTCTCCTCAGAATTATAAGAATTGCCAAACGTGACCGACCAACAGTCCCGCCGACTCTCGCCCTCTTTCGATTCCATGATGGCCACTGGTCGCTCCTTCTGTCTCGGATCCCACACTTTAACGCTGCCGTCTCTGGAACCCGTAACCAATTCAGGTGCACCGCATCCTACACTGGTACCCGCTACTCCATCAATAGCATTTATGATTTGCGTATGAGCGTTGGCTGTGTAAATTGGTATCGAAGGATCTTCCAAGTTGTAAATATTCAGTTTGCCCTACAAATTTGTATCAGTTAAATATATCATAAAAAATATATAAACACATAAATAAATAAATAAATAGAATAAATAAATGTCTATCCGTATAAAGCAACAACCTTGAAATCGCCAGTTGCTAAATATCTATCCCGAAGACTGGAAGCCTTGAACGTTCCACACTTCATCTGGTTAGATCTTTCTATGTCCTTAACAAGTTTCAATTCTCCGCTGGACACCTCGTAGATTTGTATGATGCCGGTACCACGAGGTTGAGAGCCCATAACCACAAATTTCGCGCTACACGGTATCCACTTGGCATCGAACAGCGAATAATCCACCGACTTTTCAATGTGGCAAATTATCTGCGGCTTCGATAATTTATCCATGTTGAAATTTTATCAATAAAAGTCCTTTCTTACTGTTAGTGTAGCGTCAGCTGAACTGTCAGCTGCTGTAGTTTGCAGTAACCATGTAAACAAACATACGCGTCCCAAGTATACAACAACACGCAGATATCTTCTATGGCCATATGCGCGACACTCGATATCAGGAGCGGCGCTACTTCGAGATAGACCCTGTTGGGAGAGGGGATGCCGGTAACTTTATCGAAATTCAAAGTTTATAAATCTAAATCGGATTTATAACTCTATTTTTTATTAGATAAAATTAAATATAATATAATTTTTATATATATATACACTTTTTTTATATGTACAAAAATTACAATATAAAATTCAACTAAAAGCGTTACATCGCATTGTCACTTTATACTTTAAGCTGTTGCGTCTCGAGTTTGTACTCTTTACTTAATTCCAATTGCCTGACTCTCGCGTAACACGCACTGGCGGCAAGAACAATCACGTTGCTCAGCCACCAGAGAAACGATTTCGTTTCGTTGTACCACTGAGTTGCCAGAATGGTTTGGGCGCATGCTTTCGCCGTGCCGCTGACGTTATGTGTCAGAGGAGACGTAACTTTTATTTGAAGCGTGGTGAAGTATCCGATGGCGAAGCCGAACACGCCACCGGTTGCCATGATACCCCAGAAAACGGGATCCCCGATTTTCTCGTAATTGTACACGACTGTCTGCTCTCCGGTTGTTATCATCAACGGAATGAAGATGATAACACTGTAAACATTGTTGTAATAGGAGAGCAACCAGATGTCATGATTCACCACTGGAAGAGTCTGTTTCATACGAATTGAATACAGAGATAAAAATAACGATCCAAGTACACCGAAGATTGTTCCAAGAACGGACAGAGAACCAGCTACGTGCTCCTGATCTACACCTAACCAGAACCCAGCGACAATCGCCATACAGCATGTCACGCATTTGAGAGACAATTCTTGACCTGCAATGTTTTGTTTTTAAGAATTAATGTCTTCAAAGATTTTTTTTTTATATGCGCAGCCAGAAATTCGATTATTAAGATTCTCACCCAGTATAACGTAGGTAAACACCATATTGAATACGGTTGTCAGCGAGCGGCCTACATAATAAAAAGCTACACCGACGTATTTCAAACACAAATTGTTACTTGCTATCATTCCAGTGAACAAGATTGATAGTGGCAGTACCTATGCAAGTTTACAGCACATATTACTGTTGTAAAAACATAAAAAGTTCTTGAAAAACAAAGAGAAGATTATGAAGCAGAGTTTTTTCTCATTTATATTTAAATGTTATTCTTTAAATTTAACATGTTGCACACATTGTATATGTACAAACATCCTTTTATGTATAAGGAAACTATTAAAAATAAACAATCAAGTGCTTTTTGATTCTTTGCAAGAGAAAATTAATGCTAAATAGACAGAAACAGAGACAGACACATTCTTTCAAGTATTTTCTTGTACCTTCTTTATAGTATCCCTTTTAAACGGACTATCTTGTGCCATCCTGATATAAGTTGGAAACCATTGCGACAGTTGGCGCAAACTGATGCAAATAAATACGCTTACTACGCACTGACACCAAGTTATGAAAAAAGGAGCGTCCAAATTCACAATTGTACTAGACAGAAGTGTTTTATTTACAAATACAGTTGCAATGGACACTATCCTGAAAAATATTGTCAAATATACACACGTGTTTCTGTTCCCTGCTGCATTTGACAGATTATTAGACGCAAAAGAAAAACTTTCAACACATAAAGGTATTTAATAATCGGTGAAGCATACAATACACACACACGTAGTTTATATTATCATTACTTTATTAATAATTTTCTAACTTACCAATACATTGCAATTACAAACGTAATGTACATGTATTTTGCAAAAAGTTTGTTCTCGAGCTCCATTTTGACAAAACTTTAATTTAATACTGTCTCAGTTGTAATTCAAAAAATATTGATCTCAATGCGATATTTGTAATCACAGTCTGTTCATATCAATTTCAATAAAGTGCGGTGCATGTTCTGCAAAATTGGAAGACAGTTCTCGTGACCGGGAAAAAAAATAACCTCTCAATGGGTGGCAAAAACCTTCATATTTGTAGCACCGGGAAATAAACGTCGGCAAAACAATGCATGTTAGTGCCACGTAACAGAAATATAACTCTTATCAAATTCGAGATAAAAAAATACGTGTGCGTACTACGAAAAAACATCCGCTATTTCTCCAGGTTTTGCAAGTGTACTCACGAGTACACATGCTTTAAGCTCGTACGCACGGACTATTATAGATTGCGATTGCATTTGGAGTTTATCCAATCAGATCGAGATCCACCGAACGATCACAGGCCAGATGCCGTTGCGACGGTCGGCATTTGCTGAATTGCGATGACAATTCAGCAAATCGGCCAATGCGATCGGACCTACAGAGATGTAGACTCGGCCTGAGATCTCCCACTACTTGAGCACGGCAAGTTGGAGAATCGCCGTGAGAATCGCTTCGTACCGAGAAAATTTTCAGTAAGTAGAGGATGTAGCGAGGAGAGCACCTCCCTCTCGCAATTATCGTACACGGTTCCGCAGGCGTGACATTCGGAGTGTTGAATTATTTCTCTCGTCTAAAAGAGGATCTCGAGGTGTGCTCGGAGACGACATTTCATTCGCGACACTCGATATCGGCGATCAATGATATTTTTTATTGCTTCATTTTAATCTCGGGAGAATCCTTTTAGTACACACGAAGTGACGCATGTACACATGTGTGTGCGCGCGTGTGAGTGTGTATGTGTCGCGTGAAATACCAAGAGGTTGAGGTTTTCGCTTTAATTCGTGAGTCATCGCGCGGACGGGCCTATTATTTTCGTTTTGTTGACAAGAATAGTCCGATCGCGGAAGATAACGATTTTTTTTTTCTAGTCTTTGACAATAGCAATTGTCGAGGCTTTCATGTGCGAGCCTTGTCGAGACAGGATCATCAGTTGTTATCAGTGCACGTACACACACGACGTATACGACAAGTGCTGAGGAACAATTAATTAATACATTTGCAATTGGTTAGTTTCGTCAAGAAGAGCTTTCGCGGAAACGTAGCCGCGACAGGATTCGTTCAATAATTGTTGTTCCACTTTTGTCACATTGAAAACAGACGTAGACTCTAGACTGCTGATAAAAAAAAAATTTATTATTGCAGTGTAATAAAGTGCCGTTTTGTGTGACACAGAATTGAAGAACATCGCTGACCTGCCAAAATGGATGCTGGATTTTCGTCGTACCACAACGGTGGTCCTGCTCGGGAGCAGGATTTCGGTAGACTGTCTCAAACCATCGGGACCTCGATATTGAAAATATCTCAGAATGGTAAGGTTTTGGATTCACAGAATTGATCGAGGAAAATTTTAAGCAACGTGAAATATATCTTGCTACTTGTGTTGCAGTATCTTCCATGCAGAAGATGGTCAATCAGTTGGGTAGTTCCACTGATTCTCAGGAGCTCAGAAATCAGCTGTAAGTTGCGCGAGCTTAAAACAAAGTACAAGAGTGTATTATATATTTGGTAACACTGTCCGATCTTATTTTGTAGTCATCAGATACAGCATTACACACAGCAATTGGCAAAGGATACCAGTGTTCATCTTCGAGACTTAGCTATATTGGCAAGTAACTCTGGCTCCACAAGCCCTGGCGAACAGAGGCAGCGTAAGATGCAAAAAGAACGCCTTCAAGAAGAATTTACAAGTGCACTGAATTCTTTCCAAGTAAATATTGACGAATGTAGTTCTTGTCATTCTCAAATGTTACCAATAAGTGTGTTATTTGTGATAAAATATATTGCTGTTTACGAATTCAGGCAGTGCAAAGGTTGGCTGCTGCCAAAGAAAAAGAAATGGTCAGAAAGGCTAAGGCCAGCGCGGGCATTCCACCGTTTGGCGAAAAGAAACAGGAAACGCTTATAGAACTGCAAAACAGTAGATATTCGAATGACGCGAAACTACAGCAACAGGAACAACTGCAGGAACAAATGAACCTACGAATGTTGGAGGAACAAGAAGCCAGCATAAGACAATTAGAGGTATTTCTTTTTTTTGTCACAAATCAAATTCACATTTTAATCATATTTGCAAATGTAATCGTATTTTTTTTGTTGTGACAGAGCAATATTAGCGACATCAATCAAATATTCAAAGATATCGGAGCGTTGGTGTACGATCAAGGAGAAGTAATCGATTCTATAGAAGCCTCAGTTGAGAGGACTGAGGTGTCTGTTACCGAAGGTGCTGCGCAAGTAAGGCAAGCAAGCATGTATCAGACCAAATTGCGTAAAAAGAAATGTATTCTCTTGGTGATAGGAGTTGTCGTGTTGGCGATTTTGATTGGAATCATAGCCTGGCAAAGCTAAATGTAAATACATTAATACATAGCATTTATTTTATATATATATTTATACAATAGTGTACACACACACACACACACACACAACCATACAGAATATTAATATGTAATGCTATTAAAAAAAAAAAAAAAAAAAAAAAACGTAGATAAAATTCGTAGTGACGTTTTCTGTCCAAAGTTAATCGCTTTAAAGAAAGAGCATTGTCATAGAAAGAAAGATATGATAAAGAGATTGTGATAATCATCGGTGCGGAGCTCTGATTGTGTTTGAGCAGAGTTTAAATGATATCTGATTATTAGTGATATATATATATTTAAGATTGTTGCAGTCCATTTATATACTGTTCATTACTCATTATAATATAAAGTTGTCACTGTTCATACTGATATTAACTGTATGTATCATATTAAATGTAACACGTATATCTAATAATTTAAGTAATTGAATCATTGTGCGATCACATGTAAAGATATGTGTATGTTATGTGCGTATATATATATATATATATATCTATGTGTGTGTATTTGTACATGATGTATTGTACATGATGTGTGTATTTGTACATGATGTAAAGTATGCTCGTTGTGTGTCTGACTGCGCACGCAATTATAGCGCGTGTACTGTAAAATATCTTAAAAATTATTCCCAGAAACTCTTTGTGCGAGATAATGAGTGAGAGAGAGAGAGAGAGAAAGGGAGAAGTAAGTGTTAAAAAAAAAACATTGTAACATTTTAAGAAAGTCAGAAGATTTATATGTAATGTACTATACTTTTTTTTTTAGTTTAAGAATGTTGATTTTTATTTCTCACAGAATATTAAATAAATAATATATACAAAACAATTTGAAATAAACATGTTGAACATTTTTAATTCCTTGCGATCGAGCACACGACGTTTTACCGAGCTAATTTCATTCGCAAAAAGAACGGAGCCGTGTATTTTTTTTTTTTTTTTTTTATGTTTTTTAATGACGATTAAAAATGAAGGGTTGTGAAGTGCGTAGCCTTGTTCTAGATTACGCTAGTGTAGCGCACGCTGCGCCACATAGAGCCGCATATGCGCGGAAGAAGAGCGTGCGATTGACGTCAATCAATCAGGTTGGTTGACCGTAATCGACTTGACAGTGTGTGTAGTGTTGTGTGAAAAGTGCGTTTGCTGTATTTTACACGTCTAATCATGAGTTGTGGATTTGTTACCTGCGGCCCGAACGAGGCTCTCGTTGTTTCAGGTAATCGAACGATTTCTGATCTATCTAGAAATTTTATATTACTCTTTTCACGTTTGCATGTGCGTTCATTTTACGTGCGCTTATCTCTGATATTCCGTAAGAGAGAAAAAAAATGGGAGAAGCTTTTCCGCCTGCGAGTTAATTGATTTTGATGAGCGATGTCGGGGGGGAGAAGTGGAGGAATGCGGAATCTATTAAGAGTTGTGTACACACACACACACACACATCGTAAACATAATACATTATTTTACGTATGGAAAATTTTAACGTTTGGTTCATATACGTACGTCTGTATAAAAAAAAACATAATTTTTAATTTTAATTTAACGTATTGTCTTGTTGGTGATACACTGTAGAGTAGTGTTTGCACAGTTGTCAGTAATTCTGAAGTTTGAATTGACAACAATGCGAACAGAGAGGATCACCAAGTGATCAAAATTGTATTATAAAATTGTTTTAGAGACTGTAGTTTTTTTTTATATTTAAACTTTTGTTTGTGAAGGATGTTGCTACAGCAAACCTCTTTTGGTACCTGGAGGAAGGGTATTTGTTTGGCCCCTAGTGCAACAAGTACAAAAGTGAGTGTAAAAGTGCTATATAATTGACTATAAAATGTAATAAACATTATAACAAGAAACTTATATACAATTGTTTTATAGGATTTCTTTGAACACAATGACATTACAAGTTGAAAGCCCAACAGTATACACCTGTCAAGGAGTACCAATATCTGTAACAGGCATAGCACAGGTATTTGAAGGAATATGTTATGTTCTAATTTGAATCTACAGCTTGCTTGAAAAACCTAGCAGTCACAGCAGTAATAAATTTATTACCGACTACATTATTCATATTTTAAAAGTTTGATTTACAAATATTTGTTGCTTTTCTTAATTTAGAAGATATCTGTTTATTGCAAAACATTGTTTGGCACTAGGTAAAAATTCAAGGACAAAATGAGGAGATGTTATCTACGGCATGTGAACAATTTCTCGGAAAATCCGAGGAAGAAATACACAACATAGCTCTTGTCACTTTAGAAGGGCATCAACGTGCCATAATGGGCAGTATGACTGTAGAAGTAAGCTAAGATATTAGGAAAAGCGAGAATACTAATTGACATATTGTTTAAAGTTAACTTTTTACAATCAATTATAAAAATAATCAAGATTAAAAGTTTTAATTTGATTGTGAAATTTAAATCTTTATTGCAGGAAATTTACAAAGATCGTAAAAAATTTAGCAAGGAAGTTTTTGAAGTTGCGAGTAGTGATCTAGTTAATATGGGCATTACTGTTGTGTCGTACACACTGAAAGATATTCGGGATGAAGAAGTAAGTTTGTATTATATTTTTTTATCGTACAAACAATAACTGAAATAACACACAAATTTTAATGACAAAAACATAAGAGTGTATAAGCATAAAATATTTTCAAATACAAAAAACAATATATTAAACAACATACAATACAAAAATACAATCTAGCCTATCTATATTTGATCTAATAATGATAACACACACAATAATATACATCTCCAAGGTTATAACCGACATGCTGAAGTGAAAATTAGCTTGCAAAAGACCCCCTTTAAGTAATTAAAAGTGATGTCAATAATTGAAGTGCGAATAAAAAAGTTATTTGTTTGTTAATATAGTTAAATCATACAATATTGCAAATATTGAATTCTTTTTTGTTTTGCAACTTGCAGGGGGCAAAGGTATGTTAAAAATTTTATTTTCTCACTGTTATATCTGATGTGTCTCAGCACACCGCTATGTCTTTCGACGATGTTATCGCAGATTCTCCAGATTCTCTAGAAAATATAATTTTTACAGTTTACTTGTATCGCTTATTCTAACAATGGCACAATCGTGCTTACGTGCAATAATTTGTTTACTAAATACACATCACTGTTTGGTTCAATATTAAAATATTTTTAAATAGCGAGAAATGTTAGTGTGACATTGTCTGTTTCAAATATTATATCATAATATTTCTTTATTAAGAAATTGTATTTTTAAATGAAAGTGCAGTTTATAAAATTGTTATAATATTACTTTAGTAAAAAAAAAGGTTCTTTTTACTATTAAAAAAAACAAAAATAATAGGATAGTAAAAACAGTGTTAAAATTTCTCAAAAAAATATTAAAAATATTTTATAACTATTTAAAAATACTCTTTGATATTGCATCAGACCAGTGATATGTATACACACACACACATATATGTTGCCTTTATGTTACTTAAACATTGCTTACTCAAATGCTAAGATCATTGTATAACATTTCATTGTATTACTTGTGTAAATTCCTCATCATGTAGAAAGCTCATTTATAGGGCTACCTGCAAGCGCTCGGTATGGCACGCACAGCAGAAGTGAAGAGAGACGCTAGAATAGGCGAGGCGGAAGCTCGCAGAGACGCTCAGATTAGAGAAGCTATTGCCGAGGAACAAAGAATGGCTGCGCGCTTCTTGAACGACACAGAAATCGCAAAAGCGCAACGTGATTTCGAACTAAAAAAAGCTGCTTACGACGTTGAAGTTCAGACCAAAGTAAGATTTTTATTTTACACATATTTCTTTTTGACGCGCGTTTGTTTTTGTAAGCAGTTTTTTACGTAAAGACGTTTTGTGGGTCGTTTGTAGAAAGCCGAGGCAGAAATGGCTTTCGAACTGCAAGCAGCGAAAACCAAGCAAAGAATTATGGAAGAACAAATGCAAGTGAAAGTCGTAGAACGTAGTCAAGAGATCGCTGTACAGGAGCAGGAAATGATGAGGCGCGAAAGAGAATTGGACGCCACTGTACGACGTCCCGCCGATGCGGAGAAGTACAGGTAGATTTTTCGCGTTCGCGCGCGCTTACCGAACGTTTTACGTTACTTTTATCGAGCTAACGATCTGGTTTTTCCAGATTAGAAAAAATGGCCGAAGCGAACAAATTACGCCTCGTTATGGAGGCAGAAGCCGAGGCCGAAGCTATTAAAATACGCGGTGAAGCGGAAGCCTTTGCTATCGAAGCGAAAGCCAAAGCGGAAGCGGAACAAATGGCGAAGAAAGCTGCCGCGTGGAACGAGTACAAGAGCGCGGCTATGATCGATATGATGCTGGATACACTTCCAAAGGTATTTTAACCTTTAGGCGGATATATTCGCTCGCAAGAACTGCCGCTGCGGCGACTTATCCGTTCAGAATACGATACGTTCAAAAAGAATGATTGAAGTTCATAAGACGCGGAGTCAAAAAATTTAAAAATTAAGCTCAGTTATGTTTTGCGCAGTCATTCAATTAGTTTGGCAATCAGCCGCTAAAAGTCAACGTCTTTATTACATTCTAGATTAAAACATTGGTCCCTAATGATTAAAACTACATGTTGACTTTAATTTTCTTTTCAGGTTGCTGCCGAAGTAGCCGCCCCTCTTTCCCAAGCAAAGAAGATAACCATGGTCTCGAGCGGCAACGGCACCGTCGGTGCCGAGAAACTGACCGAAGAAGTCTTCAATATCGTACAGCGTGTTCCGGAACTTGTTAAAAATTTGACAGGCGTGGACATTTCGAAGGTACAGTACGCACAAAAAAACGACTCGCGACTTTATGCGCGTCATAAAAATATTGAGTAAACTTATTTAAAAACTTTACTTTTTCAGTCGGTCCACGCCGCGTAAATTGTGCAATGTTTACACATGAAGAACTTAAGCTTCATCATCCGTTGTTCTTTGAAGTAGATTTATCAAAAAAAAAAAAAAAAAAGAAAAAAAACCGTTTGGGATCTGCTTTTGATAATATACATTCACTTTAAAAGTGTCTTATGCGATATGTGAGTCGAGTACAATATTGAAATTTTTTTCTCTAGAAGGATTTTCGAACACTTTCGCTGCCATTCCATTTGTTTCTACACGTGTGTGCGTGCCGAGAAAAAAAAAAGATATTGACATATTCAATTATTGTCTGCGGAAAAAGCAGAATAGTGTGAATTTGAATTTTATCCGCTGCTGCAATTTTAAAAGAGAGTTACACATTTGAACGGGAAATTTCGTTATCCGGTCATTCCAATAGTTCTTTATCTTGGAGCCAGTCTACAATGAAGCTAGTAAGGCTGTAGGAGTAAGGAGTAAACTGTTTTTTGATCAAGTAACAATGGAAGTAACGAAATAGGAAATTCCCATTTCGCACTGCCTACTGCCTCACTGTCAGTGCCGATGAAAGACGCGAAATAATTACTTGTATAGACAAAAATGAAGTAACTCCAAGAACGTTACTTCTCACTTTATATTGCCCACTTCCATTGTAGACGGTTCTTTAGACAGTGAAAGTGCGATATTGTATTATTGATATTATTGTCCGAACATTCTTTGTGTGTGAGATTAACATATTTGACTAACTTATAATATATATATAAAATTGATTCGTGCATCTCTGTATAATGCGGAGCGCAGAATTGCACATTTGTGTGTCGAATCTCCCGACGAATCGCATATTGAATCTATGAACTTCTCTGTAAGTCTCTATGCCAATGTACGTGCCGAAAATACTGTATTTCTATATAAATGTCTTATTGATATATACATCCTTTGAATACTTATCGGATATTTGTTTTAGGGATAAAGTTGATCAGTATTTCGTGTTACAATCGATTTTCATTCTAGACATTTTTTTTTTCTTTAGTCTTCGAGAACTTGGCAATAAATTTCTACATCATGTGTTCTACCTTTTTGTCTTTTTTTTACAAGACAGAAAACGACCATAATATATATGTATATTTTATCTTGTAGACGTGTACGCGTGCAAAGATCGCTGTGATCTGACCATTTGTATGAATCAATAATTAATTACGTGCTCACATAGCTTTTGAATAATTCTCTAACTCGTACATTTATACGCCCGACATATACACACCAGCTTTAAGTAAATTGTATTATTCATTTCCATGTAAAAAGAAAAAGAAAAACAAAGAAGAAGTAAATGTTACTAGCGTATAGATCGCGTGTGGATTCATTTGTTCACCTTTGGTTAGGGTCTTTAATTTGTAATTCACTCTCTTGACACATGGCGACGTTTTAATTAAGATGTTCGATATTGAAATATTTAATCGATATTAAATATATGCGCAAGTCACCGACTGTTGAGCAAACTTCTTCCCAATTATCGGTATATACATTTTGAGAAAGAAGGTGGAAAAACAGAATGGGGGATTTGTACAAATCTTTTTTAATAGACTTCCTAGCGGGAGGTCTTTCCGCAACAATCGCTAAGACTGCGGTTGCTCCTCTGGAGAGAGTAAAACTGTTGCTGCAAGTGCAACACACCTCGCCACAAATCAGACCCGAGCAACGATACAAGGGTGCGTTGTGGTTACGATTAATTAGAAACAAAATTTCACCATCTCCTCCCTGTTGCAAAATCAGACATCTGTAAATCGTCGAAATCCCATTAGGTATGATGGACGCGTTCGTGCGCATACCTAAAGAAACAGGATTCGCCAGTTTTTGGAGAGGCAATCTCGCCAACGTTATCCGATACTTCCCGACTCAGGCGCTCAATTTTGCGTTTAAAGACAAATTCAAAGCCTGGTTCCTGGAAGGCGTGCCGAGGGACGCGTTTTGGCGACATTTCGCGGGAAATTTGGCTGCCGGCGGTGCTGCCGGCGCGACGTCGCTTTTATTCGTGTATCCGCTTGACTTGGCTCGCACTAGGTACGTTTTTCCATGTGACAGAATATCACAAGACTTTCATCGGATACTCGATATATAAGTACAACAAAAGGCATACAATCTAATTGTTTTCTTTTAGATTAGCTGCCGATGTTGGAAAAAGCGAGAAGCGAGAATTCAAGGGTATAAATGACGTTATAGTAAAGATTTTCAAATCGGACGGCCTGTTCGGGCTGTATCGTGGCTTCGCCGTCAGCGTGCAGGGAATTGTAATATACCGGGCGACATATTTCGGTTTTTATGACACTGCGAAGAGTATGCTACCCGATTCAAAAAGCACGCCGTTGTACATCAATTTTATAATCGCTCAAGTATATAAATCCTCCCGCCTTAAAAAAGTATATAATCTTGTACAAAATATATAAATTTGTGTTATTTGTTTGATAGATAGTGACAACGGTGGCGGGGTTCGCGTCTTATCCCTTCGATACAGTTAGAAGACGAATGATGATGCAGTCGGGTCGAAGAAAAACCGACGTAATGTATAAAAATACGCTCGACTGTTGGATAAAAATAACGAAAACTGAGGGACCCGGGGCGTTCTTTAAAGGCGCATTTTCCAATATTCTTCGCGGCACCGGTGGCGCTCTCGTTTTAACGTTGTACGACGCGATCAAAGACTCGATCGAGAAGGCAATATCAAAAGATATAACCAATTAGTCACACGTAAAAACTATCTCAGATAAAACCATACGATTAGGAAAAATGTTTTCACGTTTGTGTAAATCTTCTAAGAATCCATCTGTCTCTTTAAAGCGATAACAGTATATACGTGTATATATTGCGGTTACATTAAAAAATATTTAATAAAAAACCAAGATTGTACATATAGACTTTGCTTTTTCATCTCTTACCGTTTATTTTTTTAAAAGTCATCGAAATATATTTAATTATTTAATACTTAAGAATTAAATAAATCAACACAGCTGTAATAAATTGCGTAATCTCTTATTCTACGGAATTTATTTTTCTCAGACGAAATGTGTGATTTAATTTAATTCAGCATGGTGTGACGATCATAAATATTCCGCCTTTGCTCGCGGACTTGACGTTTCCACTTATCTTGTTGATGTCCGACTCTGTTCAGAACGTTGCCTCTTTCTCCCATTGGATGGGATGTTCCGGGTGCGAGAGACGAGTCGTCCTTTGCGATTAAAAAATGACAAAAATATATAGTTTGTTAACATTCTCATGTTTACACGACAATCTCACATTTTCATATCTACCTCTTCGTTATTATGCTCGTGATAACCAATGTTTGCCGAAGCGTTATGTATTCTCTTGTTGAGTAAAGGATCCAAACAAATCAAGAACAACATGTAAATTACTAACAATGATATAACCCATATAACTATTATCACCACAATCTGCAACAACAAGAATTATTAACATAACCCATCATTAGCACTTTTATAATAAAAAATTTGTCGATATATAAAACAGATATACCTTAATAATAGTTGTGTTTCTATTTTCATACTTGCATTCACATCGTGAGCAGAACTTTTCTTCCTTGCCTTTTATCTGCTCTCCAACTTTTGGCAGGACAACACTTTCGCATTTGCTGTACAAATGTTGTATCGATGGCAATAGCAAAGTGTAACGAAGAAAAAGATTTATGAATTTACATCAACATAACAAGGCATTCTTATTGATTTTCATAATATGTATATATATATATATTACATACACATATGTATAAAATAGATATAAACCTCACAAGCTAATTTATATGTATGTAAACGAGAATTATATACGTGTAAATGAAAATATGCCTTTGATTAGAAAAACATTATAAGCATTGCAGAAATAGAGATTAACAGAAACCCTACGCTCGCTGCATGTTTACAAACAAATTAAACGACAATTACCATTGCGCTGGTGGGACGTTTATGATGTACGTAAGACGTTCCGTGGACTGTGTGGTGTTCGTAACGGACGAGAGACTCGGACAGATGCATTTGCATCTTTTGTCATCGTACTGCGCCTGAAATCATTCGACATCGTCGGTAAACGTGTCGTGTGATTACAGTTAAATTGAAAATAAGTACGTCGTCGAGACACATCCTAACCTCGGACTGTGACAAACAGGTTAGGAAAAATATCGCAACGGGAAAAATGTACTTTAGCATTGTGTGTTCTCGTTGAAAGGACGCAGATTTTACGAGATATTCAGCGGATTGCACGCGAATCAGAACAGTGGCTGTAACCGCGAAAGTCTGTAAATTTCAGTCCGTGATTGTATCATAGCGCGCACCAACGTTCTCGGATGTCATTACTATTGATCACTATCTGTTGCTGTCATCAGCAGCAGTGTTCACAATTTTGGGCTCTCTTACTTTCCATCATTCTCCAATTAACATAATCGATCGATTCTTCCGTTGGAGCCAACCAATCGTAACGATTAATTGACAGAAATGACCAATCGCGTTGACTGGCATTCGATCGATTAAGATAATTGGAGATGGTAAAACCATATATCGATTTGCGAGATATATCGATTTGCGAGATATATCGATTTGCGAGATATATCGATCTGCGAGATATTGATGATTTTCGAGATATGTACATAACTTGACGTTCTACGTGACCTTTTAAAATTTACCGAGGTATAGCACCAAATGGCGCTCAAAAGTGTTTACGGTGTTTACACCCAGAACGAAGCCTAAGAGCGGTCAAGTTTATACGAAAATAAATAATCGTTTTGCCGTTTCGTACAGAGGCGCAATGTCCTCGGGGGGGAGAGAGGGGTGTACATCGGCAAATACACCCAGCACAACAGAATTGAAATAATGATATAATCGAGATTGTGACCACATGGGTAGATGCGTCTTGTAGAGCTCTAGGAGTAACAAATAGTTTGATATTCGGCCTGGAAGGCATTGATATTTGCATTAAAACGTGTTTTTCTCCCAGCACAACAAAAGTGAAATAATGGGGCTTCGCTTCTCAGCCTTATTGGCTAAGATCAACGTGTAGTGAAAACAGAATATATATGTCTCTTTGTGTCGATCCTCCTTGCATAGGCAGAGCCTCTCCATGAGTATAAGCCCTATGGCGAAAATTGTGAACACTGGTCATTAGCAGTAGGACGCGGGTGATGCCAAGCGAGTGAGTGCAACGCGAAGGAATACGAGCGTCCGCAAGTAAACGTAACAAGTTTGGAGGTGCACGAAGCGTTTTATTATCGTTCCAGTGTTTATTATCGGTGCTGAGATCAAGATCTGCGCTCTGATTTACTCCAATAATAAGCTGGAAAACATTTTGGAGCGGGAACTTCTCATGTCTTGTTGATCCTTGTCTTTGTGGAGAAAAGAACAATATGGGCAACAGCGACAAAGAGGCGCCTCGTGTCGAATTTAAGAAAAAGACGCGAAAACCACTGAGAAAACGTCAGGATCTCTTGGATGACAATGAAAGCGAGAAGGAAGAAGTATCTATCAGGTACGTCTATATCTTCTTACTTTTGTAATTTGTTTCTAACCTCCTTTCTTGCTTGTGTAATTGTGTAGTTTAGCAGATAATGTGATCAAACTTGCGTAATCGTAAAACAATTTATTTTAGGGAGAAAGTTGAGGAAATGAAGATAATTCAAAAGCTTCGTGAAAAACCACCCGGCGTAGACGTTGTAGGTTTAGCTCTTGGAGATAATGTTGCGTCCGATGTGATAACAGTAAGAGATATTCAAGTAAAAATATATAAGCAATATAACAGGAAGAAAATATATAAAGAAAAATGTTGTTTTTTTTTTTTTTATCTAGTCAGATCCTTTCGACATGAAAACTGGAGGAATGGTGAACATGGCTGCGTTGAAGAACATAAAACACAAACCAAATGACGCATACGAAACAGGTATTGGGACACAGTTTAACGCGGAGACTAACAAACGAGATGAGGATGAAGAAATGTATGTATTTAATTCTCTTTCTGTCATTTATTGAAGATCTTTACAAAAGAAATACACGCATTGATCACATCATGAGCTAATAAAAATGCTTGTGTTGCTACAGGGTCAAATATATAGAAGAAGAATTGTCAAAACGTAAAAGCAAAAACAACAATGACATGACAAATAGTGCAAGTAACGAAAAAGGATTGTACTGTTCGCCGGAAGAAGCTGCTTTACGAGCAGTACCCGAACACTTGAGACAGAGTTCAGCCAATCGTAGTGAGGAAATGCTTTCAAACCAAATGCTCTCCGGCATTCCAGAAGTTGATCTTGGCATAGAGTAAGTTGTGTCTGTTTGTAATTTAATCACGATAATGAATATAAAAGCTGCAAATATGTTTTGGTAGTAAAATTATTGACAACACAATTGGTTTTCAGAGCTAAAATTCGTAACATTGAAGCTACGGAAGAGGCAAAGTTGAAATTGCTTTGGGATAGACACAGAAAGAAAGATGGACCCTCCCAGTTTGTTCCAACTAACATGGCTGTGAACTTTGTGCAACACAATAGATGTATGTATTTCGTTGTTCTATAGTTAAGAGAGCAAATTATAATGTCTCTCTTATAATTGCAGTTAACATAGAGGACTCGGATTTTCAAAAATCGGGACATGGATCTGATGACAAGAAAAACTCTGCTGCAAAGGGAGATTTTCGGGGCAAACGAAAAGATGGGGAAAAGGCAACCGATGATTATCATTATGAGAGATTTAAAAAGCAATTTAGACGATTTTAAATCTAAACTTTTCGAAATTCTTATTTTTTCTGAGTTCCGAGAAAACTTTGTCACAATTTCTTTAGATATAACATTTATATCTAACATGAATTATTGTAAATAAAGATGCATATAAATACAAATAATATAAATTAAATTAAAAATTTAACTAAAATACATTGTATTTTTATTTGCATACCTTTTCTAAAATATAAATCTTTTTTTTACTGTTGTTACTTTTATTCTTGTGTTTGCAACATTGAAAGTTAATAACACAATAAACAAAGTTAATAACAAAGATATTTTATTCAAAAAGTACTGTTTTCCAATTGAAAACTCTCTAGCTCTACCTATAAGAAAAACAATTTTAAGATAAACTTTGTTATATTATAGCTATAGCGGTTAATTATATTAACAAAAATAAGGAATAATTTATAACTAGTTTTAAAAAGTAATAAATAAGAACTTAAAAATAATAGAATATCTTTTTTTCTCTTATGTTAAGATTTTTCAAAAGTATTGAGCAGATACAATCACAGAGATAGGCAAATACAATATTTTAATTGGCTCTCGAGTAAAATTCTATATAAAATTATACTTAATTGATTCTTTTCTATATAGACCATATATGTTATAGTTACGTAAATAGATTAAATAATAGATATTAAATATATAATTAATTCTTTTTTATATACGCGCAGCACGCTGCGGCAGCAAAACCACGTGATTCAAATTGTCTACAACTGCTTTTGCTATTATATTATATTGATGCCATATTCTCTGCGTTATGTTGATAGAAATTCATGTAGTATTTTTGCACATGACATTTCTCATCGACATAACGCAGAAAATGGCACCGAATGAGGTGTAGTAGCAAAAGCAGTTGTTCTAAACAATTTGAGTCACGTGACGTTTTTGCTCGTCGCAGCACTCGCAGCGTGTGCTGCGTATGAATGCGCGATGCACGTGGTACGATCCGTGGTTCAGTTCCGTTTTGTATCTTTTCTGGAATAAAGCAAACGATGCGTTAAAATTCGTGCGTATTGTCAGGTATTTGTTGATAATTTGCTGAGCAAAATGAAGACCAAGCCGACCCGTCACAAGGAAGCAAACACCTTCCAGGTAAGAGAGCTGCTGGAAATTAAAAAAAGTAACCTAAGTTTCTAAGCCGGTTTTTCTCTCTCGCCCAGTTCAAACCATTTTCCGAAAGAGTTACGGAAATCGATGTCGATGTTTTTCACCGTGTGGCGCATCGAAATGAAGACGATTCGGAAGAGGTTGAAACTTACTTTTACGAGACGCTTCAAAAATGGAATGTCCTCAATCTGACAGACGGTTATACCGCCTTAAAGAGGCAAGTGCGTGACATTGTTACACTGCCTCAATTGCTTCACGAAAAGCAACGTGTGATCGATACGCTTATGGAATATCTGAAGAAACGAGATTCTCTGTTTTTACAACCAATTTTAGAGTAAGTACATGTTCAATATAAAAAGCAAGTACATGTTGTTTTGCTTTTTTATCTTCATAATGTCTGATTTTTCTTTGTCCATAGATTAATTGTGGCAGTGGCGAGAGATCTTCAGAAAGAGTTCTACGGATATTTTCCAGAATTCTTATCCGAAATAATCGGTCTGTTGCAAACCAAAGACACAGAGCAAATAGAACATACATTCACAGCCCTGGCTTATCTGTTCAAATTTCTGTGGCGATATCTGATAAAAAATGTGAGAACTGTGGTCTCCTTACTGCTACCATTGCTGGCCGACACCCAGCCCACCTATATAAACAGATTTGCTGCGGAGAGTTTCGCATTTGTGGTTCGCAAGATCAGAGATAAAGAATCCTTCGTAAAACTGGTGCTACACATTTTGGAAGACAACGCGTGCGGAATACAAGGTTGCGGAAAGCTGCTGTTCGAGGTTGTAGCGGGCACACCCGGACAATTTCACTCCTGCGGCGAGCAGATGTTGCCGCTTTATTTCAACGCTCTGAGGGACGAATCTGTGGATCAGAAGCTCGCTTTCGAGGTGTTGAGAGAGATCGTGACCTGCATTTTGCAAAACATACATCCGCAAAAATGCACCGTTATGTGGAACGTAATATTGAAAGTGATGGATGTGTTCGTGGAAAATTTAAAATCGTTGGAATCCTCCGACAGAGAGCATCCTTTGGTCCTGCTCCTGCGTCTTGTGCACATCATTATCAATCACAAAAATGGAAGGTTCGTGACCGACGTTGTGTCACTGATCAAAAGATTCACCGTTGTAATCGACACATCGAGCGAGGATAATATCTTGGGAGAAGTTTTGAGTGTGTCCGCTGCCATTCTCTTGGCGTCCGCTGTCAAGATGATGCAAGAACATTCGAGTAGCTTGCTGTTAAATATAATGACGGTGAACAACACGGAATTGTTGCACTCTACCGTTGAAAAATTAATACACTATTCGTCGTTCGAGACCCTGGTGTTACCTCACATATTAAAACGAAGTCTCTCTGTCGGATTTGACGGCGAGACGTTGCTTTTGTTCGGTAAGATCATTCTCGCAAAAGCATCACCTTGTCTTAGCGGCGTAACTCTGAACAAATGGAGAAAGTATATTCTAGACGTGCGGAATATCAAAGCTGAGAGCGTGGATTATTTATCGAGGGAATTGAGGACGCTGTCCGCCGATGCCGTTTCGCTCGACGCAATGAGAATTTTGCTAATTTTGCCGCATATGAAACCATCGCACGAAGAGTTTAAAGAGCTTTTACGTAATGGATTACAATTCTCATACAAGAAGATGTTGGAACACGACAGTTGTGCCGTCGAAGATACGTTGGATATGAAGAAAACTGCTTTTGTATTTTTGTTAATGCTAGAATCGTTGATACACATTTCGGAACCGAACGACCTCCACGAGTTTCTGGTAAAATGCGATATAAAAGTGCTTGATCTCGTTAGCAAACACCACGATAACAAGTACATCTTGAACGCGATAGATCTTTGCTTAACTTATTTTGCCGCGTCAGAGCATCGTCTGTTCTACATCAACAGTGTGTCGTTTGACACGTTAAACAACGCCATAGTGAAGAAAATGAGTTCGCCCTACGGTGACGTTCGATTGATCGTGACGCACATATATTCCTTGTTCGCCGACGTCGAAGAGTTGAGGAAGTCTTCGAGACAAGGCGATGGGAAAAGTGCCATGGAACTCGTCTATCTGGCGGAATCTGAATCCGCATCGATACAAAATTATCGGACGAAGTTGTTGCACTTGCAAGCTCTGGGATTTCGGACTGGCGCCATAGCCAATCTAGATCCGAGGTATTACGAATTTCCACTGCGATGCCTGATAGGCAATTTGTTCGTCAACTTTTCTCTGCTCTGGGAGCCTGTGAGCGCGGTAATAGCTGATTACGGTAACGCGGAGTGTCCGCAGTTCTGGCCGACGTTTTTAACCGAACTTACGTCCAACAATGTGCCGGCAACCGAAAGAGAACCGTCGTTCAGTTGCCCGGTCATCTCGTCGCTGGAAATGTCGATAGAAAGGCACGACAACAAGCCTGACTTCGACAATTACAAGATTCTTCTTTGGAAGTGCGTGGCGCATTTCTCGCATTACGCCGAGATGAAGAACAGAGACCTGACCGGATTGTTCATCGACTTCGTGAACGCGAATTTCTTCAAATCCAATTCGGAAGACGGCAAGTCCCTCTCTCTTCTCTCTTGCAACGTTGAGAAGAAGCGCAGGGAACTGATCGACGCGAATAACGACACGGGCGACGAAAGCGACGAGGAGATGGAGGCAACGAGAGCTACTCAAGCGGACGCCAGGGACAGGAATCACAAGGTGAGGCTCTTGATCGCTCAGTTGGAAATATTCGACAAGGTGCAGAATCCGAAGATGTTGTACAGAGAAGCGGAAATGCGTCAGATCTACTTGGACTTGCTTTCGTCGAAAAACGCCGACGTGCAGAGAGCCGCTTTGAATTGTCTCTTCGCGTACAAGCACAAGTATCTTCTCCCGTACAGAGACAATCTCTATAACCTGATAAGCGAGAAGAATCTCAAGAACGAGCTCGCGCGTTTCAAGTTGGACGAAGAGAGCAACATGATTGAGAAGGAACATCGCGACGATCTCGTGCCGATTGTAATGAGAATCATCTACGCGAAGATGATCATGAAGACCGGCATGAGAACCGGCGGGAAAGCTGGTGGATTCGCACGACGCAAGCTCATACTGCGCTTCTTGGGCGGCACGCAGGAAGACGAGATGATCGCATTCGTCAAAATGGTATTTAAATCGTTCAAGTCTTACATGTTGTTGGACGAATCGACGTTAAATTTGAGACAATATGTCGAGAACATCGTCAACGCGATCGATCTCAGGAACGTCATGCCGCCCAAACGCATGCAGAGCGCCGTGAATCTGCTGGCGATTGTGATGGAGCAATTCGGCGGTAAGATGAGCACCAAGCTGTTACCCTGCTTGCTCAGAATATTGATCTGCACCTTGGCCGAGGTGACCGGCATTCTGCGAAGATCGGACAAGGTTTACTCGGGCTATCTGCCCTCGATCAAGAACGTGAGGACAAGCTGCATCGGCGTGCTGGCCAGATTTTTCACGCACTTCGAGAACTACGATTGGACGCGGCACGAGATAGACGCGCTCTACCACGTCGCGATATTTCCCTGGCTACAGAAGTTGCCTGTCGAGGGCATACACAGTCCGACAGCTCTGCTCAAGCTGTTTATGGCGTGGGGCGAAAATTCGCGGTACTATCCGTTGTTCGTGAAGCATCAGAAGGGCGACGAGTCGATCACTCCTCTACCTTACATCGTGCAGCTCCTCTTGAATCCCAAGACGCACCAGTCCGTCGTCAATGCCGTTTTAGAGATGATCGTGAAGATGTTGACGCTGCAGGATTACGGCAAGTTCTCCAACGAGGACGCGATGCAGGTGGACAACGTGCCATTTTTACCTCTGACGTCGGTGCTCGCCGACGATCTGCTCGAGGTGGACAAGACGGCGCTCGCGAACGGCGTCAATTACGGATCCGCCGTTCTTCTGCCGCATATTCCTCGTATTCTGGAATTCATGAAGAACAGGCTCGCGAGGTCGAACAGAACCGTGAACAAGACCGAGCTGGTCATATTGTCGCGCATTTCCGAATTCGTCACCGATGCCGAGACTTGCGACACCGTTGTGAAACTGATACTGCCCATACTGATAAAAAAAGCGGCGTTCGGCGGCAACGAGGAAGCCGTCACGGAACTGTTGACGATCGTGACAAATCTCCTGAGAATCGTGAAACAGCCGGAGATTCATGTGCGCGCCGTCGCGCCGCTGATAGGCCTCGTGTCGGACGTGCCCGCTCGCAAGCTTCTTCTGCGGCTGTTCGACACCATCGCCGAGAGATCGTCGGAGGAGCGTCGCGAGACGATGACGCGAGAGCGCGACGTTCTGATGGCGCTTAACGCCTGGGATCGCAAGTGGATCGAACAGCCTGACTTTCAGAGAAGATTGGACGCTTTCGGGGAGATCAGCAGAATGGCCGAGGGGAACGCGATCACACTGGAATTCGGTGTGATCGTGATACACAATTGCTTTTACTTCTTGAGAAACGAGTCGGATTTAGCGACGAGGGATTACTCGGGTCAGTGTCTGAAGCTCGTCGGGCCGAGACTGGCGAGGCAGCACCAGAGCAACGCCGTGAACAGACGTTACCTGATGGACGACACGATTCTGGCGCTCACCAGAAAGGGGATCACGAGCAAGAACGAGGCTGTACGCTTGCAGTCGATAGCGCTCTTGGGGCACATGGCTCTGGAATGCGCGGACGTGCATCCGATCTTGCGCGACTTGTCCCTGCTCGCCAGTCGAACCGATCCCGAGGTCGATTTCTTCGAGAACATGCAACATCTGCAGTTGCACAGAAGAGCTCGCGCTTTGTTGAAGTTCTGCAATGTCGCCAAGACTTTAGAGAAACCGTTCAATCCCAAGACCCTGACGCAATTTGTTCTTCCTCTTTGCTCCTCGTATCTGTGCAACGAGGCGTTCGCTCACAAGAACAGTCTCGTCGACGCCGCCATCGAGACTCTCGGAATGGTGTGCAGACTCTTACCGTGGCATCACTACGAGATCATTCTGAGACATTATCTGGGCAAGCTCAGAAGCTCCATGGAGTTTCAGAAGCAAGTCGTCAGAATAGTAGTCGCGATATTGGACTCGTTCCATTACGATTTGTCCAAGTACAAACCGTCGGAAGAAATTTCGCCAAGTGAAATTTCTTCGGTGAAAATCGAGAGTAACGACGCTCTCGTCGGCGAGGAGGAAACTGGCAAAGCCATCAGCGAAAACGTTGACAATATTGAAAGCGCAGAAGCACCGGAAACTGAGGAAAATTTGGAAGAAGCACTGAACAGCGAGGACGCCGAGAACGTTGAGGAAGTTGCAGAAAAGAGCGAGACGACGAAAGAAAATGTGCCGATAATCGAGAAACAAACGGTACTTTCTCAGTACGGAGCGAGGAGGGTCGTGTTCAGCATATCGAAGAGCTTGCTGCCTCAGTTACATCAGTCGATCGTAGCCAGAACTCGGCAGGACAGCAGTCATAAAATCAACAAGAAGAAAATCTCTTCCGAGACGGAAGAGGACGATTTGCTGCGAGTTCCCATTGCGCTCGCGTTTGTTAAATTGTTGCAAAAGATGCCCGAGAGTCTTCTGAACGCAAATCTGCCTGGGTAAGTTCACGACTACTGCTCATGTAAACAAAATGTTTGCCTTATTTCTTTTGTCTCGGGAAGAAGTTTTAAAACTCTAACATGTGTTTCAGAATTTTTATGAAACTGTGTGTATTTCTTAAATCGCGAATGGAATCAGTTCGACGTGTAACTCGGGAAATACTGCAAAAGATCATGATAACATTGGGTCCGAAGTATCTTCATTACCTCCTGAGGGAATTGAACACGCTGTTGACCAAGGGATACCAGGTGCACGTTCTCGTGTACACAGTTCAATCCGTGCTAGTCGCGCTTAAGCCCCATTTTCAGCAATTCGACATCAATAACAATTTGCAAAGCATCCTGTCCGTAAGTATCATATTGTACGGTTTTTCTGACAAGCAATCAATTTCGGCCAATGTCTACTAACTGCTATATGTTCGCGAAGGTGTGCAAGATCGATCTGTTTGGATTGACCGCGGAGGAAAAGGAGGTGGCCGGTATTGTCAGAAACGTGTCGGAGGCGAAGAGCACCAAGAGCTACGACATCTTCCACATATTAGCGGAGTTCATAACGGATTCGTGTCTGTTGGATTTGATACTGCCGTTGAAGGAGGTGCTGATGAAAACTCATTCGCACAAAACGATATACAAAGTCACGGAGTGTCTGAGAAACGTAACTCTAGGACTGGCCGATAACGCTTACATACCGATGGAACGCATGCTCGTGTTTCTCTACGGTGTTATCTCGGACAGTATACCAGGTCTCGCGTTCGATAAGGAAAACAAAAAGCCCACGGAAAAGGAAACGAGAGCCTCGACGTGGGAAGAATCAGATTGGTACATCATACCGCCGGAGCCCAAGAACAGAATGGGTTTCAAGACCGCGGCGAGAACCACCAAGCACACCAATGTTCACGTAATGACAGAGTTCGGTCTGAGATTGTATCATATACTGTTGAAACGGGACAAAGTGTCCAGTTCGGAGTACAAACCTTACTTAGAACCTTTCGGTCTAGTTTTGAGCAATTGTTTAGATTCTCAGTACGTTCAGTTGAGCACGATGGCGTTGCAATGCCTGAACTGGATGCTCAAGATGGACTTGGCGTCGATACAATCGTCCATGTCGAAGATCTGCACCGCCATGTTCGACATTCTGCACAAATACGCTGCCCCGGGATTGAGCAAGGGAAATAATTTCGATCTCGTGATGGCCACGTTCAAGTGCATGTCCGTGATCGTTCGCGACGTGAAGCACTTCAACATCAGCGCCGATCAACTGAAGATTCTCATTTTGTACGCGGAGCAAGATCTGTACGACACGGACAAGCAGGCATCCGCGTTCACTTTGCTCAAGGCTATAATTCACCGGAAAATGATCGTTCCCGAAATGTACACCGTCATGGAGAAAGTGGCGATGCTGAGTATCACCTCGGAATTGGAACACGTCAGATTGCAATCGCGTTCCGTGTTCTACTCGTATTTGATGGAATATCCTCTGGGTAAACATTTGGAAAAACACATATCTTTTTATCTCACCCAACTGAGTTACGAGGTTCAACCGGGCCGGTTGAGCGCATTGGAAATGATCCACACTATCGTCACGGGATTTCCGTTGAAAACTCTGATAAGCCAAGTCGGCATTATATTCTTGATGACCGGTTCACAATTGGTGAACGACGACGATCCGACTTGCCGCAAACTCTGCGCAAAGTGTATAAAAGAAATGCTCGTTCGGATACCGCCTAACGAAAGAAACAAACTGTTCGATGTGGTTCTTCAATGGCTAAGTGAAACAAAGATAATACACCGAACATTGGCGGCCCAGTTGTGCGGTATATTTGCAACTGTGGAAAAAAACGACTTTGATTCGCGATTGGTTAAACTATTGCCGTTGTTGTTGAAGCAGTTTCAAACGACCGCCACTTCTCACAAAGAGCAACCGAAAAAATTCGCTAGGTTCAATAAAGCGTTTCGTATAGCGAAAAATTCCTTGTCGAAGGATCCGGAAAGAATGAAAGACCATCATTTGTATCAGGTGTTACAGTTGCTATTGAAAATATCGGCGTATTGCACGTCCTTTCTCACGAGTGAGAAGTACAAGGACTCCGTCAGCTCTTTTGCCGGTAAGTCAGAATTTTCGTTGAAGCGTGTGCGGATCTACTTTTCAACAGGATATTACAACTTTCACATTTTGTTTCAGAATACGGTCAGTCTTTGTTGGCTCATCCGCACATCTGGGTTCGACTGGGGGCCGCGCAGTTGATCGGTTTTATTCTGGCTGCTCTTGACGTTGACAAAATTGTAGAGCTCTTGAATAATCCAGAGAACGACAACGCGGAAGAGGGCTACATGTATTCAAAACCTTTTGACACTCTGCGGAGTTTGGTTTTGGATCTGATAGCGCAGCTCCATCCGGACATGACGTTCGAGGAGTTAGCGGATCAAGTTGTGAAGAATTTAATCTTCATAACAAAGATATTGAAATCAATCAAAGAATCCGCGGGTGAAAGTGACGACCATGCCGAAAACGAAACGAAGGATAGTAACAATCTGTCTCTTTCCTGGCTCATCAGAAGACTGAGAAGAGCTGTTAATGTGGAGATAACACAAGCTCCTAAATCAACATCTGTGGTAAATATATCATTTATTTATTTAATTACAAGTGATACATTTATTTATTTAATTACACATGATGTATATATATGTGCGTGAAAAATTCAAGCGATAACAAACAAAATTATTTGAATGATATTTCCAGAGAACCGCGGTATTCAAGTGCATTGCGGGTATACTGATCACAGTACCTGTGGAGTATCTAAACGGAATACTTTTCAATATCATGTCTCCGTTAGTGCGAGAGTTAGCCACAACAGAAGAAACCAACGTCGAATTACGCCGACTTGCCAAAGAAGTAGCTGCTATGATTAAAAAGTCCATTGGAAACGAGGAATATACTAAGTTATTGAATCGAGTGCAACAGAAGCTCGATATTAAGAGAGCAGAAAGAAGAAAAGTTCGCGCGCAACAAGTAATTTATTTATCTTTTTACATACGTTTGCGTATTGATTTCAAGATGTTATGGAATATAATTTTTACACTCTTGTAACTCCGTTGCAGTTTGTGACTAATCCCGAGCTGGCAGCCAAGCGTAAGTTGACTAGACAACAAAAGAAAAAGGAGGCGAAGAAGAGAAAATTGGACACTATTAGAGGAAATAAACCATTAAAAAAGCGTAAAAAGAAAGTAGAGTCAGATGAAGTGTAACTGTAGTTGCGTGTGTATGTATGTGTAAATAAAATAAAAAATATAGATAAATACAAATTATATACATTTTTATATAATTTGTAAAATGTACATTTCTATGTGTGATAAAGTTTTTTAAACATTAAATTTTATGGCTGTATACTTGTACATAAATTTTATTATAATAATTAGATAGGCTATAGCAAATATATAATAAAGATAAAGTACTTTTTTAAATAAAATATTTTTACTTTTACTTTTATTCTTATTTTAATATATTCTTTTATTTTAATATATTCTGATATATTTTAATATATTTTATTGTTTTTAAATGTGTTTACAATTCTGTGTTCACATTTCTTTACATAAACTTATGTAAGTTTCCATCCTTACTAATATGATGATAAAGATTAGCTCATTGACCAATCATATAAAAAGAACCGCACGCACATGTATATTTATTGATAAATATACACGACCGCGATGTATTTCAAATGTTTCGATTCTATTCTTCCGGATCTTCACCAATAACTGATGATTGCAAAATTAAAACATCAACTTAAAAAGATTGATAGCAGCAAATAACTGTGTAAAAAATCCATCAATTTGGTTATTTAGTCAAAGAAAAATTAACACATTGTCACAATTATGATATATAAATGTTTATACATCATATATACATAACTCGTGAAAGATAACTCGGATGAAAGTTGTAGGGATCATAATTGGCTATGAAGTGGTGCCTTTGAACTTGATCTTGAGGTCGATTTTCAAAGTCATTCGAAGACCAACTCAAAATGTTTTAATGAAAATCCCTATTTTTATTTCTATTTTTTGTGTCAACAAGTTATTTGATCTTGAAATGACTTTCTGGAATCACTTTGACCCCTACCATGATAACATACGTCTGAACTTAAAATCGCAGATTCAATTTTTTTAGATGAAGCAACATCAGAAATGAATGATAACGCCAATAGATAATATTAATACCGGCGTTATACTAATATTCAATTCTCATAACTCGAAAGATACTTAATGTAAATAAACGTTATTATAGTGTTTTGGAAAAAGCTCTAGAGTTAGGCTATAAGAATCTGCAATAAAAAATAGGGAGTTCCATTTAAAAAAATCGATGTGATCTTGATCTGATCTTGGCGGCGGCAATCCAAGGTCACAGTAATACAATCAGTAAATGGATCTTTTTAAACCATACTACTTTTTTATCTGAAAACTTTTCTGTAAAACTTATATTTTCTAAGATATTCAGGTACTTTTTTTCCACCCAGTATATAAATATATGTACACAAAAGTGATTTAAATGTTTATAATAAATTGAACACATCATGTACACATATAAAACAAATATAAAACAAATCAGACCGTTAGAAAGAGCGTGTAATATAAAGTACTTTTTTAAATATATTTTTACTTTTATTCTTAATTAATTATATTCTAATATATTCCATATATTTTATATTTTTGTATTTTAATTTGTTTTTTTTTTTTTTTAATTATTCAGAATTCTGTCGTTTACATAAACTTACGTAAACTTACATAACTTTACATAAACTTACGTAAAAACTTACATAACTTTACATAAACTTACGTAAGTTTCATCCTTAAGAGGGTACTGGATACCGACTATAGAGACCTGTAAACCGGCATTTTCGTTTGATGTTTGGTGTCGTATTTACTGCATCAAATCTAAAATGCTTCTACAGAGATAAGTAAATTGTGCTAAGAATTGGCGCTCGTTCTTTAGAATGTCAAAATTCAGTATAAATTTTTACTTATACAGTTTCCTTCTATAATCTCACCATATATTCATGTATGTAGAATTAT